>JAUCBJ010001591.1:0-16797 GCA_032718475.1 Nemertoderma westbladi
CCCATGGTGGTGAACATTTATTATAGGAAGGGATTTAGGGGTCTTAATCTCGAATGATAAGTTTATTTTACCAAAAATAACTTATGGTGAACAGACATTCCTTTAGGAACCAGTGTGAAGGGTTAACTGTGGAAGATCATCCGTGATGGTGAACCGGCATTCCTTTAGGAACAATAGTGGAAGGGTTTACTGTGGAAGATCACCCGTGTGGTGAACAGGCATTCCTTTAGAAAACAGAGTGGAAGGGTTTACTATGGAAGATCACCCATGGTGGTGAACAGGCATTCATTTAGGAAACAGAGTGGAAGGGTTTACTGTGGAAGATCACCACTGGTGGTGAACAGGCATTCCTTTAGGAAACAGAGTGGAAGGGTTTACTGTGGAAGATCACCCATGGTGGTGAACAGGCATTCATTTAGGAAACAGAGTGGAAGGGTTTACTGTGGAAGATCACCCTGGTGGTGAACAGGCATTCCTTTTGAAACAGAGTGGAAGGGTTTACTGTGGAAGATCACCCATGGTGGTGACAGGCATTCCTTTAGGAAACAGAGTGGAAGGGTTTACTATGGAAGATCACCAATGGTGGTGAACCGGCATTTCTTTAGAAAACAGAGTGGAAGGGTTTACTGTGGAAGATCACCCATGGTGGTGAACAGGCATTCCTTTAGGAAACAGAGTGGAAGGGTTTACTACTGGAAGATCACCAATGTGTGGTGAACCGGCATTCCTTTAGGAAACAGAGTGGAAGGGTTTACTGTGGAAGATCGCCCATGGTGGTGAACAGGCATTCCTTTAGGAAGCAGAGTGGAAGGGTTTACTGTGGAAGATCACCCATGGTGGTGAACCGGCATTCATTTAGGAAACAGAGTGGAAGGGTTTACTATGGAAGATCACCCATGATGGTGAACAGGCATTCATTTAGGAAACAGAGTGGAAGGGTTTACTATGGAAGATCACCAATGGTGGTGAACCGGCATTCGTTTAGGAAATAGAGTGGAAGGGTTTACTGTGGAAGATCGCCCATGATGGTGAACAGGCATTCATTTAGGAAACAGAGTGGAAGGGTTTACTATGGAAGATCACCCGTGGTGGTGAACCGGCATTCCTTTAGAAAACAGAGTGGGAGGGTTTACTGTGGAAGATCGCCCATGATGGTGAACAGGCATTCATTTAGGAAACAGAGTGGAAGGGTTGACTATGGAAGATGATCACCCGTGGTGGTGAACCGGCATTCCTTTAGAAAACAGAGTGGAGGGTTTACTGTGGAAGATCGCCCATGACGGTGAACAGGCATTCATTTAGGAAACAGAGTGGAAGGGTTTACTATGGAAGATCACCCGTGGTGGTGATCCGGCATTCCTTTAGAAAACAGAGTGGAAGTGTTTACTGTGGAATATCACCCATAATGGTGGGTGAACAGGCATTCATTTAGAAAACAGAGTGGAAGGGTTAACTATGGAAGATCATCCGTGATGATGAACCGGCATTCCTTTAGAAAACAGAGTGGAAGGGTTTACTGTGGAAGATCACCCATGATGGTGAACAGGCAGGCATTCATTTAGTAAACAGAGTGGAAGGGTTAACTATGGAAGATATCCGTGATGGTGAACAGGCATTCCTTTAGAAAACAGAGTGGAAGGGTTTACTATGGAAGATCACCCATGGTGGTGAACAGGCATTCCTTTAGGAAACAGAGTGGAAGGGTTTACTGTGGAAGACCACCAATGGTGGTGAACAGGCATTCCTTTAGAAAACAGAGTGGAAGGGTTTACTATGGAAGATCACCCATGGTGGTGAACAGGCATTCCTTTAGGAAAACAGAGTGGAAGGGTTTACTGTGGAAGATCACCCATCATGGTGGTGAACAGGCATTCCTTTAGGAAACAGAGTGGAAGGGTTTACTGTGGAAGGTCACCAATGGTGGTGAACACGCATTCCATGGCCTAACGAGCCTAAAAGATTCTCCCATTAAAGTATGTGTATTTTACAAGTATATATATGTTGTACTCTTTGTAAGTATCCATTCCAATCATAAGTTTGTTCAAATTAATTGTTGTTTTACTGTAATTATTGTTGTCATTGACTAAAGTTAATGTTATTCCTGGGTCTCCCATGTTGTACTTCTTCTATTATATTAATATTACCTATAGTCTGCATCTATGTAGTGGGTTGTCCTATAATAATTTGTAATTAATAATAATTTTCTGATACTGTGATACTTAAAACGACAATGGCCCTAAATTGACGTGTCGGAGGATGTAAATAAATATAATTTAAATATGAATATATAAGACATCAAACACTCCTGGAAAGGGACACGATTTGTATTCTGTCACTCAGTGGGAAGGGTTATCGGTAACACAGCAACCCTCGGCATTATTAATAGACTTAATGACCCCAATAGGAGGAGAATAAAACACTGCGCCATATCATCGGATGATAAGACCGTTGCTGGTGCAGTCTATGTTCTGCATGGTGGAGGAATCAACATCTGGGATGTCGACACATACGAACTATTAAGCTATCTGAACTGCTCGCATCAGCTAGCACTCCAATTCAGCCCCATAAACCCCAACCTTTTTGCTACTGGTGGTGCAGATGGTCAGATATCGCTAATATTTACCCCTATTGGTACTGGAATCAGTAAAACATGGGAAGCACACAGTAACAATGTAACTGACGTAAGATTTAACAAAAAAGGAAACGAGTTAGTTAGCTGTTCGACAGATGGAACCGCAAAGATTTGGGACCTCAATGGTAACCTAATAGAGGTTATTACTGAATGGGAGGGGTCTATCTATTCGGTGGTATTTAACTCAGATTCAAGTAAACTTATTTTGCTGTATTGTAGGCTCACTAGATGTATTTCCTTTTTAAACAGAGTGGAATTATGGAAAACAAATGCAGGGGGGTGTAAGGTTGAATGGGGACCTCAGGTTGGGACAGTTGTTGTGTTGAGTTTGGGAAAATGGCACAGGTGGGTTAGTATTACGTTATTAGATGATGAGGATGGCCAGATGACAGTATATGGGGGTTTGGGGATCAATGTGATGGTCACCAGTCTGAACCTCCACCCAAAAGGAAGTCATCTGTTGGTTGGTTTAATGAATGGAACAATTATTAAAATTAACATAAACCAAAATCAGATAGAACCTTTTAGTATATATTATATAGAAAAACCAAAAAATTAGAAGAAATCCGGAAGTATATTGGTGAGGTGGGCCCATTGAGTCATGAGATACAAAGGTTGATTCACTTAAAGGTACTTTTAATGATACGAAATGGACCTTACTCATCTACCTGGCCAAAAAAATTTAACTTAAATTTAATTTAAAAAAAATAAAATTATACATTTTAATCTGGTGCTTTATTAACCATTTTAACTCGTTAAATGTATATAAAAATAAAATCCTATTGGGGCGTTCATAAAGTATGGCACATTTTCCCCACCCCCTCTCCCTTTGTCACAAAATGTCACGCAAGCTCGACAACCCCCCCCCCCCCCCCCCTCGCGTGACATACTATGTTAACGCACCCTATAGCCTATACATACATTTACTTTATTGCTTTGCCAACGTTTTTTCCTTTTTGCTTCAAAATGACACTTATAAATAATAATAATATGCTTTATCTGTTTTGCATTTGTTAGTTTGTTTCGGTAGTTTGTTTCATAATTGAATATTAAATTTGAATAATTCAATGATTTTTTTATGTAAAGATAAGACACTACTTCATTGGGTGTTTATTATTTAGAAATATTAATTACTACTATGTATTAGAGTTGCAACAGAGACCTGTTTTTCTTAATCCCGGTAAACCAGAGACCTACCCGGAGAATTATTTTGAAAAATACCGGAGACCAGAGCCGGAGATCAGAGACTTTGCTTATTTTTGTGCTTCATTTTGATTAGTCCCATAAAGCACAAACAGGTACATATGGACTGATAACTGTTTTTAAATGGTTGAATTACAGTAACTCCAACCCATTTCAACCCTTACCCATTGGAATAAAATAAGCGCTCGTACAGTTTGGGGGACTTAATTAATATTAATTTGGTTATTTGTTTATTAATTCGTTCTTATTTTGTTATTGTTAATAATATGGGGACTCTTACACTTTACCGTGCCATTATAGCCATATTTTGATATAATAAAATGATCTTAAAATATTTGTTCTATAACAAAAAATATTTATTCTAGAACAAAATTTTTAATAGATAGTATAGATAATATGTTCTAGAACATTAAAAAATATACAAAAACTAGCTAGTAAAAAAAATTTATATATACAAAGATAACATACCGGTACAATAAAAAATTAACAAGTTAGCTAGTGCTTTGTATTTTTTGTTCTAGAACTTAAAATATTTGTTCTAGAACAACATTTTTATATGAAATAGATTGATAATGCTCTAGAACATTTAAAAGACAAGAAACAAAAACTAGCTAGCTGGTGGCCATTTTAGCAATTTTTTGATATAACAAAATGATAGTTTTTAATCTATCATAACATAATTAGGGAAACTAGTGGGGTCGCTTAAGGCTGAAATATAGCAAAATCGTTAATTGCCGGACAAAAGCATGAAAATGTGACTATATATGTAAAAAAATGTGTAGATTAATCTGAGCCTGTGTACCAAAAAAATTGACTACTTCCCTGGCAACAGGGTGACTTTTTCATAGCAACCGTTGTATATTTAATGTAATTATGATTGAAACTTGGGATAAACAGCCTGTCTAGCAATAGACTAGACTAAACTAAACTAAACTAGAAACTCACTAAACTAGAACTAGAAACTAGAAACCCACTAAACTAGAAGGAAGTGTACCCGGATTAGAAACAAACAATAAAAACATTAGCTACACGAGACGTAACAAAATGTAATTGTACGTAGAGTAAATTTCGGTATCACTTGCGTAAATATATATTATTTAATTATAAAAATGGCATTACTATGGTATGTATAAGCAAAAATTGAAAATTTTAATATGACATTTTCTGTACTCATCTTTTGTTGTTCTAGAAGAAAAATATTTGTTCTAGAACATTTTTTTTACAAAACTATAGCTAATATGACAGAACATTAAAAAAAATGTATAGCAAAAACTACCAACTACAAAAAAATTCCCGTCATGGGTAGGGCCTACACAACACATACTGTAGTATGTAGTAGTGCCTTTCATTTTTATACACGTTGTAAAACGATTCCATGCGTTTTAAATAGAATCCAAATTTTTTCTAAAAAATGTTCTAGAACAAAAAATATTTGTTCCAGAACATTTAATATTTTTAAAAAATAATAGTTGACATGTTGTGCAACATTTTCTATACAAATAGAAATAAGAACTAGCTACTATAAAATATTTATAGAGGGAAGTAGGATGTCGGAACCAGTGTTGGAATTACTAGCTAAACCTACCTAACACACTAGCTACCATAAAATTTAGAACAATAATTTTTCTTGTCCGTTGAAATCACTCATTCTGTCTTCTGATTTTGACTTTTTATGATATAGTTACATGCACGGAAACAATTATTAAAATCAATCGATAAAATTGTAAATTGTTGCTTATACATACCATAGTAATGCCCAATCCTATTACACTTTACTGTGCCATTATAGCAATAGGTGGCACGGCAAACTGTAAGAGAGCCATAATATGTTACATAAATTTGTTTTGCGCCATATAGGTACTGGTACTTTGTTAATTAAAGGCACTTATTTTACAATTGTTCAAATCATAAAAAATAATCTTCATTTTACATTTTGTTGTAGGCCTACAGCATCTATTATTAAATAACTATTTCTAATTTGTAAAATCACTGATCTCTGGGTAAAATGTGTGTTTTCAATACCCGGGAACCAGAGACCTATCCGGAGACCAAAAAACCATCCGGAGAATCCAGAGATCAGAGATCAGTGACAGGTCTCTGTTTCAACTCTACTATGTATTAGAGTTGAAACAGAGACTTGTCACTGATCTCTGATCTCTGGATTCTCCGGGCAATTTTTTGGTCTCCGGATTGGTCTCTGGTTCCCGGGTATTGAAAACAGACATTTTACCCAGAGATCAGTGATTTTACAAATTAGAAATAGTTATTTAAAAATAGATCCTGTACAACACAAAATGTGAAATGAAGATTATTTTTCAAAATTTTTTTACAATTAATAATATCTTTAATTTTTAACTATTTTTAATACTCTGCTTCAACAAAATTATATATTCACTTTTACAATACTTTTAATCGAACTCTAAATCTGACTCAAACTAAATGTACCGATAATCTTCTATTTACAGTAATTAATTTAAGGTGCGTTTAATTTTAAGTTAAATTAGCACCTAAAGAGGGTTCTTATTTAAGGATAAAGGTACTTAATTTGAGCACCCATAATATTTAAAAGTGAAAGAAAGGGCTGATCTCCATTCAACTTGTTGTAGGATAGATAATATGACGGATGGGGCGAGTAGAGTACCATACCTGTGCACTGTATTCGTAATTTACTAAGTTTATTTTATAGTACATTGAATGAAATAATGTATATGATTTAAACAATTGTAAAATAAGTGCCTTTAATTAACAAAGTACCGGTACCTATGGCGCAAAACAAAATTAGGTAACATATTATTAATTATAATAAGATCGAACAAATAAACAAATAACCAAATTAATATTAATTAAGTCCCCCAAACTGTACCTGTGCTTATTTTCTTCCAATGGGTAAGGCCGCGTTCACACTACCGAGTCAAAGTCAAAGTCAAAATAAATTAAATATAGCTAGTTAGCAATAATAAATAATAATACATTATATAGGCCTAATAGAATACATTTAAGGGGATTCTAGAAAAAAATAAATTTCATGTTTTGTGATTTACATTTTGTCTTTTTTGACTTTTACTTTGACTCGGTAGTGTGAACGCGGCCTAAGGGTTGACATGGGTTGGAGTTACGGTACTGTATGTAATTCAACCATATAAAAATAGTTATCAGTCCATATGTACCTGTTTGTGCTTTATGGGACTAATCAAATTGTAAGTAGAAAAATAAGCAAAGTCTCTGATCTCTGGCTCTGGTCTCCGGTATTTTTCAAAATAATTCTCCGGGTAGGTCTCTGGTTTACCGGGATTAAGCAAAACAGGTCTCTGTTGCAACTCTACTATGTATATATAATTTACTCGAATGAGGCCTTCGCGCAGCACAACTGCACCCATCTTAGCGAACAATTATAATTATAATATGGCTAGTTTAGTTATATATTCTGATATTGGCTTCCAACTTCCGACACACACAGTCAAACACCGATAGTCGCCCCCCCCCCCCCCCCCTCCCCCAGTCTACGCCCACCCATACCGTGACGTCACGCACATACCTATAAATGAAGGTTGCAGCAAAGCTTCCGGACTACGGAATCTCTCGTTACCAATGGTGATGACCTGTCCGTCTGGAAGTTCGTAACTTTTCTCCAACGTGGTGCTGCTAGCGGCGGTAGCCATCTCCTAAACAAATACGAAACATTGAGTGACGTCACGCACAGAATGTAAACAATAAGATCCTAATTACTGGGGGCTCCAATCGTGTAGTAACTACTACTAATAATTAGTGTAGTAGTAGTAGTACTTACACATATCTTAAGAATGATGTGCCGGCTTGTCGACAAAATTGCGCCGCCACAACTCCCTATCACCCATGACATTTGCTAGATCATCCGCATCTTTAAGGCCAGTGTCCTTTAAGATGCGTCTCAAGAAAGTCATGGGCTGTCCATCATGCTTATTCACTCCATGAGGCTGCCAAAGTACAAGATTATGCACTGGCTGGTCCTCACGGCGAAAGCAATGTCCTGCAAAGCGGAGGCGATTTTGTTCTAGTGTCAAGCTTGGGGGAACCAATGAGACACCTCCAATGTTATATAGTGTCTGGTTGGAGATGTGTGCATTGTACTTGACACAATGAACCCGGCGTAGCATTCTTGTGAATGTGCCATCCAGAGATTTGGTGTTCTCAGCAGTTAGAGCCCAACATTGAATCCCATAGCAAGGATGTTATTACGTTACGTTACGGTATCTTTTCGTGAATACCGTAGCTCAATATTTTTCCGTAACGTAAACCGTAACATAATAGCTTTTTCAATACCGTAACGTAATTTTAATATATTTTTACCGTAAACCGGAACGTAATAGCGTAATATTTGTTTTATCTACCAAGCAATCATTTTGGACAAAAAAGTAAATCTATCGACAAAAAACTTTCACTTTCACTTGTACGTTCTAGCTATGCAATATAAAGCTAAATGCTTTAATAGGTTTTGTTTGCCTGTTCACGGTCTTCTTATAGCCAGCTTCCTGGCTTCTCAGGTTATTTATGATGAAGTCCCCCTATCAATATTTCCAAAAGCTAATTCTACGCGCACTTCTTCACTATAGGCTACTTAACAAGTAGAACAACACAAAAACAACATAAACTAGATAATCTACATAATCTAAACTAAATGACCTAAATAATAGTTTGGGGACTCGACAAATTAATCTGTTTAGAGTTCCAGCGACACTATTAAAATTCGACCAATCTGAAGGTGACTAAATACAGAGTTCTAGAACACAATAAATCTCGTCCTGAGTTTCAACTCACAAAGTTTCGGAGTTAATTTCAAGATTAATAAATTATTAGTTTATTATAAGGAAAATAATAATAACGTTTTTTACCGGAGTTAAGGGAGTAAAGTTTAGTTTCCTAGCGACTAGAAGCAGCATTAGCAGGACAGTAGCCCCCCGGACAGTAGCCCCCCGGACAATAGCCCCCCCGGACATTAGCCCCCCGGAATATCACAGAAATTCCAGAATATAATATTTTTTTAATGTTTTTTAGTATTGGGTGAATATTCTAGAACAGTAAAGATTAAAGATATGTTTTTGTATGATAGCAACCCGTTCTACCAAAGCTGACTGGAATACCGTCAGTACCGGTACTGTGGGCCTTGGTTATAAACAGGAATACAGAATAGTGATCAATAAAGCGGGGAATTTAAAGTTATTTTTATGTTAAGTTAATTTGCAATTTCAAAACATTGAAACTACTGTATAATTTTCCGATGTTTACAAAAATAGGATGAAACTTTAAATATCTCTTTGTGGTCCCCTGGCAATCTGAACCGGTTATTACGTTACGCTATTTTCGGTAATACGCAATTATTTTTTCCGAATACAGTAGGTCCCGGCCACGAAAAGTGAAAAAAAAAAATTAAAAACTTTAGTGGACATAACTTTTGAACCAGTGGGCCAATTGTGACCATCAATAGCTCATTCGAACAAGGTCGACAAACTCTACAACATATATAAAATTTAGATGCGTTTTCAATGGTCATATTTATACGTAAAATACCATGCTTATGTATAGTATTTTGTATAGTTTGCCCGAAACAAGAAGTGTGTACAAACTGTGACTGAATGTGCAAGGTGATCTACACTTACAATACGGAGAAGCAGTTTGATTTCTGCAAGAAGAAAGGTGGCCTGGTCCTTCAACTATATTAACGACATAAGTTAGGCCTCTGATGGATTTGGGTGCTCGTTTAAAACTGCATGTCGAAAAAATACAGTTGCTGTAATCTTCAAACTAGTTTATGCGGATCCATTTTACTCTTGAAGTAAAGCCTATCTATGTATTGTTCTTTCAGGTACATCACTGCTTATCTATATTACTTTTGTCTGGAAAATAATACAAGCCTCTAAATTGTTTATATAATTAATATATTAATGTAGAGTTTGGATTGTAACTTTCAAGTTCTGCCAAAAATTTGCCAATGCCGTCTTTATATCGAAATGAAGCAAATCACATAATCATTTACTTTGTCTTCCAGAAAAATAAGTCTTTACCTATTAGTGGTTATTCAAATTAGTTCTATGAGATAAAATGTTCGAGTGTTTGACATTAGCAATGTAGAGTTTGGATTTGGTAGACTTTGGAAAATGCAAATTATATATCCAAACTCGACCATATTCATGTCCAAACTCAACATTGTGCAGTTAAGCAGTTCGAAACTCTACCATCTTAATTGCCAAACTCCACAAATTATGACTGAAGTTGTAAGCAGCGTGATATCGAGAGAGAAGTTTAAATTTGAAACAGAATTCTAAAACTTTAAACATTATTTTTAATAATTGATGCCGACAGCTGAGACATTCTTAGTCTGTATGTAGCAGGGGTTAGTAATTTATAATCTACTTAAACAAAATTATAAATTAATAGATACTGTTGAATAGAGCCGGTTTGTCTATCGACCAGTTCAGACTGAAGTAGTTTCTGTTTTAAAGAGTTTCAGTTTGGCTTACTGCCAGATATTTATATACCAGTAGATCACTGACAGGCTGATTGTGGTAGATGATATACCTAGAAAAAGTAATGGAGGGCGCGCACATTGAGGAAAGAAAAAGACAAATTAGCGGCACGCAATAAAGATCTTAACATTATCAAGAAATCCGAAGCAAAACGAAGTTTATCTACGAAGGAAAACAAAAATAAAACTTAACTTAACTCATCCGCCGAATTTCCCGACGCCGCCAGTCTGCGAAAATTAATTCAGGATTGAGAATCATGAGAAGGAAAGGTTTTGCCATAAGAGGCAAACCCGTGAAAAGCAGTTCAAATCCAAAACTGTGCGTGCAACTCTTACTATACCGAAAGAACCAAAAAAGTCGACAAACTTATAAACTACTTGGAACCCCGTCAGCGAAAACAATTTACAGAAGGAATAATCCTCGTGCTTCTAATCGTGAAAAGAAGGCTCAACGCAGAAGGCAATACGAGATAAGCAGAAGATTACAGCTTGCGCGGATCCTAACTTCGCCCTTCAACACAGACAGAGTTTATTTTAATTAGGGGAAATACGCTGCGCAGGTTATAGCGGCGGTGTTTTCTAACCAAAACGTATTTTCACTTTCAGTTAATTTGCACTGGAGATCACCTTTTTCACTTGAGGTCAATTTGTACCACTATCGGGGAAGATCGCCCATCCATGGTGGCATTCCCCGGCTTAATGAGTCTTGAGGATTCTCGGAATTTATTAACTTTGATGTGATTAATTAACAATAATTGATGATATTATCCAATCAGAACACAGGGAATTGAAGAGTTTGGAATTATTTACTGGCTTCTCGACCGGATGAAAGTCCAAACTCGATACAAAACTGTAGAGTTTGGAAAAGGAATCCAAACACTACACCAGGAAAAGTCGAGTTTGACTGCAATTTTACGTTTTTTGCCCATAATTTCTTAGATTTTGAATATCTTTATGTTTTATTGTCAGATTTGCAATCAGTGGAAAAAATGCAATCGAATGATACTTTTACCACTTTTTAAAAAAAATGTATTTTGACTAATTTGACAGCTACGTTTCGTTTTTTTTTTTCACTTTCTGTGGCCGAGACCAGTAACGTAACGCAATTTGGAAATTATTCCGTAATGTAATATCGTAAAAAATTCAGTTTTTTAAACGTAACGTAAAGTAACGTAAAACATCCTTGAACAATAGTGTAGTGGCACTACTGCTGCTCTAAATAATCGAACCTTAAGGTTCCGTTCCCCTACAATTATCTGTAAGGGAAGTAACAGACCACTCATACACCCAATGTTGAATACTCTATATCTTCCATAATATAATTATTTGATGTTGGTAAAATATTAAGTTAATATGACGCTATAATAGTTGCGTAACCAACCTGTTCGAAGTCGAGGGCGACGTAGCAGAGCTTCTCCTTGATGTCCCGAACGATCTCCCGTTCGGCTGTAGTTGTGAAACTATAACCTCTCTCGGTGAGAATCTTCATTAGGTAATCAGTAAGATCGCGGCCTAAACGGGAAATACAAATGAATTGGTAACGGACCTTATTGGTGGGCGCCGCCCCAGGTCCCTCAGCCGTCTGACACAAAACCTCAACAAATATCAGATATCGGAGAGACTCTTCGACTTCACACAATCAAATTCAACCGCCTTTACGGGAAAATCGACGCAAATAAATCTGATTACAGGCAAAAAGGGATAATAATGTAACCTGTTGACTCGCGTTTATTGTTTTGGTTATACATTTTATACACAAAAAAACAATAAGACAGACAACCGACAACAGAACATACAAGACAACATGCTGTTTATTGTAACCAGTCAGAGTCAATTAGAACTCGAAAAAACCATAGCACTAATATACCTGCTAAATCCAACCGCAAGATGGCGTGAGGCAGAGCGTATCCTTCGTATATGGGAACGGTGTGAGTGACGCCGTCTCCGGAGTCCAACACAATACCGGTAGTCCTACCAGAGGCGTACAACGACAGCACTGCCTGTATGCCGACGTACATAGCCGGAGTGTTGAATGTCTCAAACATTATCTGGGGAATAATAAGATAGTAAAATTAGAAAATCGAAACACTTAACATAAGATTACTATCCTATTAATATTTGTTTAGTAAATAGTAGAAACTGAAAGTGACATGTACCGGTACTGCTCAACATAGGCCAACCTGTGTCATCTTCTCTCGGTTAGCTTTGGGGTTCAGAGGAGCCTCAGTAAGCAGCACTGGGTGTTCCTCCGGGGCGACTCGCAGCTCGTTGTAGAAGGTATGGTGCCAGATCTTCTCCATGTCGTCCCAGTTGGTCACGATTCCGTGTTCTATAGGATACTTTAGGGTGAGGATTCCTCGTTTACTCTGGGCTTCGTCCCCAACGTAACTGTCCTTCTGCCCCATTCCTACCATTACTCCCTGTAAGAAGTAATCATTATAATAACCCAAATAAATTACAATAAAATAAACATAAAATCAAAATCAATAGGCCCTAAGTACTTTGTGGTTATTAGATCTTAAGCTTGGTATGGCTGGGATTAAGACAGACCATTCACCTGATGTCTTAACCAGAGACGGCTTAGCTATACCCAGCCAGTGCTGTTCAACTACTGTAGTTGAAAGTTATACTACCGCAGTGCTTAATGCTGTTCACGTTCAGTTGTCATTTCATGTTTTATATTTAAAGTGGTTTAATTTAACTTGTCACTGCGAATTTAGTTAGCTAACGTTTTTTTTAATACTTGTTATTTAGTTACGGTACTTTCAACTAAAATCTAACTACAGTAAATTTTATTTTTCTTTGTCCCCTTGTCCTTTGACTGCTCTGGTTCTGGACAATCTAGTCGAGAGTCTCGACTGAATGCTCTCAAAATAATAACAAGTAATAACACCCATTATTGTTAAATTAACATAGTGCTAATCATATGATGCCATTTACTTATGCTTAAGAGCCTTATACTCTGCTTGGGGTAGTATCACAATCACAGAGATTACTTACCTGATGCTGATATATTAACCCAACAGACAGACAGACAGACAGAGAGTTCCTGTACGACAGAAGTCACTCACCTGATGTCTCGGCCTCCCAACAATGGACGGAAACACTGCCCTCGGGGCGTCATCCCCAGCAAACCCGGCTTTACACATACCGGATCCGTTGTCAACAACCAAAGCGGCAACATCGTCGTCAGCCATCTTTATCAACAATATAATATGACGTTTAATTCAAAGAAAATATAACTAACGTAGGTAGTACAGTAGTATTATTAGGATGGCAATTCTGTTGAAGTAGGCTAAGCTGCTAGGAGGCTACTGCGTCGAAATTGTAGTACCGGTACCGGTAGGCCTACTCCCTACAGTACAAGAAGTACCGGCAGACCGCTCCACCGGTAATGTACCGCACTCTGGCAATCTGACACTGCTGCACTGCGCACTCTGATGTGACAGACTAAAGACAGAAATATATAGTTTCCTTCAAGGCAGTCAGGCACTCCCAGACTCCAGCATTCATACAGTGGTTGAGTAGTAGTGCTGTACTGTATGGCAGTATGAGGCCTGTACCACCATCGGTTGCAGTTCACGGTACCGGTACCGTAAACCTAGAAATCAGTACATTTTCTTTCAGTTTAATGTAGGCCTAGCAGCCTAGAGTATATTACGGTACATTACATATATCAGCATGTAGGCTACCTTTGTACTATCAACAGTTAGCAGTGTCAGTAATGCGCTGCTAGTGCTAGCTAGTTAGCTTGTGATTGTATTGTAATATTCCATTGTGGTACAGTACAATGTAGAAAACACTAACAGTAAAAGAAAACTTTGCACACGGAATGGTTGACAAACAATGCTGTCACATAATTTAAGTAGCCTTTTCCGTACAGTTATCTGACCATATATGGTTGGGTTATAATCTGTAGTTTTGATTGGCTTAAAATAACTACAGTCTCTTCCCTGATTCGCTTCTGGTTTAGAGCTAGCTGCCTTGCTGCATGAGTAAGGAATAGTATTGTTGGAATTAATGGGCTTACTGTATTGAATTTGCTAATGAACAGGGCAAAAGGCTTGAGTATCAAGATTCACTACAGGTTTAGGACAACAACGACTTTGACTGCAGGTAACAAGGAATTATTGTTACACAAGCGAGTACAGTACTGATGTATGTTGATATTCAGTTCGGGATGTTTTATTGGACCGGTACTGTTAGACCAGACCTACACATATTTTAATCATTTGACTCCTTATACCACTGACCGCCGCGCCACCACTAATGACTGACTGGCACAAGTCTCAGCCACAGTTAACTTCAATGGGAATGAGTGGGCGTAATATCTTATTCAAAGATATCACACTCAAACCACCAAACCCCACCTCCTAAGAAAAGGAACAACAGGTTCTTTGGCTTTTCAAACAAAAATTATTCGCCTAATTTATAATTATCTATAATCATTACTATTTGCATGTAAAATAATAATAATTGACACTTAATTTTATAACCATTGACTTACCATTAGTATCGCGTAATGTTTACCTTGACACGCCATTTTTACTAAGAAAGAGTATTTTTTGTAACCTGTACCTTGTAACATTTGAGAGGAATTTATCGCCATATGAGCCGAAATACTGTTGGACACTTACAACATAATGTATTGTATGCACGGCCGTAAACGGTCTTCTTGTTTATACAAGGCCGCGATTGTAGATCTACAGTTTTAGTTTGTGTAATTATGTAGTAGGCGGTCTTACTACCTTTACATACACTGAACACGGTTTAAATATTACCAACCATCGTATATTCGCGATCCGTAAACATGGATTCCTTCAACGACGTATTTTCAAAAATTTATGACACTGAGTTAAAAGCTTTGGAAAGAAAAAAACAAATACAGCAGACCAAGGATGAAGCGAATAAATTCGAATGTCGCATAGCTAGTGAGACTGAGGCGATTGTGTCTGCTGAAAGTGATATTGTCGGGTATACACATCGTCTCACTGAGCAGTCGACAATATTAATGTGTTCGGAAATCCGCAGACGTGTCATAAAACACGAAAATGATAAGTGCGATAAAGTTATTGCCGAGTTTAAGGAGAAGTCTGTAACTAATCGAATTAGGTTGGAACAATTGCAGACGGAATTCTTTAAAAGAGCGGAAAGATTTGGGAAAGAATACGATCTTCTAAGTAACGGTAAGTATGATAGACAATATAAACTGAAAGTAGATGTAAGCAAAGCGGTTGATGACTTAGAGAAAGTTAAGGAAACAATAGAGAAGTATAAAGCTCAGGATCAGAGTAGACATGTGATCGCTATGGAGGAACAAGAACTAATGAACGATATTAGAGGGCTAGAGGATGAGTTGGAAAATGTACAGAAGCAAGTGGATAAAACTAAGAATAAGTTGAACCATCTGGACAAAGAGTTGTCGAGGGTATCCAGCCTACCGACCACGGCAACAAGGTTCATTACGATAAAGAACAAGTTATCCAATCTCAAAGATCCAGTTTTGATGAATTATATTCTGGAATTAAAGGAGGAGTTGGATAAGTTACAGCAGGAGGAGTGGAGACGTTCACTAAAACCATTGAAGGCGCAGCCCTCAGCAACCCTCAAGGGTACTTCTTCAAGCACAGTGGCTCCAGTGGTCACCGACAACGAATGGGACAATGATATTCTGTTTAGTTCCCAGTGGGACGAAGAAGGTGACGCACCGGAAGATAGCGACTATTGTGAACCGGGCAATTCGAGACCAAAGAAAAAAGTTCGATTTGAATAAAACATTTGAATGTTACATTTATATGACTTTCTTAATTCGTTTATTTTAAAAGAGTAAAGGGATTATTTTCATTGCACTAATTTGATTAAAATCTTATTAACAGTTACCATTATTAGAACTAACAGTGTAATGCTTATGTGTGATTTTCCAACATACCCTCGATTATTCTTGTTAAATGTGTCATAAAATATGTGCCTAATATTTGCCCATATTTTATGCCTATATAGACATAAAGTTATGTACACCGTTGCCAACCTGGGTATTGCACGGTCAATAAAGTATCCCATAAGATTGGATTGATTCTACTTTTTTCCCGGCGAAAAAAGTATATTAAAATATTTTTATTCGTTTCTAGAATATTATATTAGCATTGGGCCTATATTCCCTATTTTGCTATTTCGCTTTTTATAACGGTATTTCACTATGGAAGAAGCTTTGATAGACGATATTTATGCTGAAATAGACCAAGATAAAAGTGAGAAGACTTACAATAAATAAAACTAAGTAAGTGGTGGCATAAAGTAACATTTTTTCTCTTGCATTTTCATTTGTCTCGATAAGCTCGCCAAATAATATAGTCTGTCTACAAACATATTTTGGATCCTTAATTATCCAAATACTAATTAGCCTCTCAAGGGACATGAAGAAAAAATCTCTATCATACGTGCGCCGTGTTACTGTACTATTGCG
>JAUCBJ010001592.1:0-13836 GCA_032718475.1 Nemertoderma westbladi
ATCATCTGCATTTGATTAGCAGTAAACTGTTTATTTATACTGTCTTGTGTCTCTTGCAGATTTTCCAACTCCAGTTGGGTAGTCTGCTCAGAGGCTCTCCTTTCTGCTTCTGCCACTGCTTTTGCTGCTTTTCTTTCTGTTTCTGCATCTGCCGCCGCTGCCTTTCTTTCTACTTCTGCTTCTGCCATAGCCGCCGCCATAGCCGCCGCCTTTTGTTCCTCTATCCTTCTTTTCTTTATTTGTTCTTCTCGGACTCTAGTGAGGCGGAGTTTTTCATCACATTCAGCTTGGTTTGCAGCTAACATTTCGGCATCGATTGAGTCCAACACAAGCTTGGTTCCTTCACTATTAGGGGAAAGTCCAGACAGCCGTCTCCTCAACTCTTCGTCTCCTAGGAATCGCTGATAGTCGGACAAATAAATGTCGATAGCGTCTCTAGCTCGCGGTTTCTCGGCGGTCTCTTCGCTTTCCGCTTGAGAAAGGGTGACATCAGTTGGTTCTTCATAGGTTGATCTCTCAGCCAGCTGGGATTTCCATTGGGCCGTTTCCTGTACTTTGAGATCTACCCGATGTAACCAAGTTTTGACAGCAACCTGCAGCGACGTGTCCTGTCTTCTTTTGGAAGTTTCCTCAAAGGCTGAGAGAATTAGTCGTATGCGTAGGGTTCTTTCGCGTATTTGATATAGCAGCTCTTCCTGCTCTTGAGGTCCTTGAGGTTGTCGAAACAGTTGTTCTTCCAATCGATCCAAGGAGCCGAAGAATCCCTGCACATATCCTGCTGCCGACCTCTTCCAAACAGCTGGATCCATTGTATCTTTAGCCACTCCCATCCTGTGTATATCTTCCCAAGTAGCCTCGGACAGATCCAACGGAAGTCCGAGTCCGGGAAAGTTCCATTGTGATTCAACAATAGATATCAATTCTTCCCTGGCGTATCCCGCGTAATTCTCTTGGGTCGCTCGCTTATTCTTCGCCCAGTCGGCTTGATGTTCCTCCACCGCAATGAATATAGTAGTTAGCACTGCAGCAGGAAGAGTAAGAAGGGGGTCCGAGTAGACTGTATCAGCCATCTGCACTCCATGTTTGGGAGTCAGCTCTACAGTATCCGAACTACTGGAGCTATCGGGTCGCTGGGAAGTAGGTTCTTGACCAAGATGTTGCTGCAATGGGACAACTGCCTCTTGGTTCCGTTTTACCTGTGCCCGAGTGCCTATGATGGACCTATGGTGGACTAGCCTAGGTTCTGATACTACTGGAGGGATGACCTTTTTTGCAGTAGGAGGTGAGCCGAACTCCTTTCTTATTCGCTCCACACTCCTATCTGAATCACAGATAGTTGTATCGATCAGACTGTCTGACAGGTTTTGCTGAGTGTCAGACATGTTTAGTTATACAGTTGAATATCTACTACTATAGTTTCAGTTAAAGCAAGTCTGGTAATTCAGTATGACCGCAAGCCTAGCGATTTATTACCGGTACCGTTACTCAGTGTAACGTGATATATATACAATATATTAGAATACCGGTATGCTTATAATATATATAAGTATTATTACAGACTAGATTTGTCACAGAGTACCGGTATATAATTTTAGCACAAATATATATATATATATAGTAGGCCTATCGTGAATACTGGTATACAGCTGACACTTATAGTATATATAAGTATAATTATGAACTAGAATTAATTACAGAGTACCGGTATGATTTCAGCTCAAATTTATAGAAATAAATATAATAAGCCTATGGTAAATACCGGTATGTCAATTATCAATTATTTTTAGAATAATTGAATTTCTGAATATTTTAGGGTTACTTGGTTACTTCAACTTACTTTATTACCGTTATTTAAGCAGTAGTCCAACTGATATTGAGACCTAGTTGTTGTATGGCAGGCCTACTATTTATAAATCGTTTGAGTTGATTTATAATAGATATATACCCGTTTAAATGGGTTTTTGTCAATATTTGAAATAAATGTTATTATTTCTGGAGGAGTCACTACACAGAAGCTGTGAGCTCTCAGTGAAGTGCTATTTATTTGACACTAAAACTGATAATTCTAATTTACCTAAGTTACTTAATACTACAAATTACTTACGATATGGGTGAGATTAATTCTCTAATTAAACACAACAAATATTACGTACGAATTTTTTAGGGTAATTTTACAGGAAGTCTACAAACCAGCCTAACAAAGGATTAGAATTCTGGTTATTACAACGGACAGGGTACTACGGTATTTGAAATAATAAGTAGTAGTAAATATATTGTACTGTCCAGATAGGAAATACCACCGCCTGACGACCTATAACCGTATCGCTATAGGTACTACGTTATGTACTGTATGTGTTATGTACTGCTCACTACCGATATACGGTACACTATTTTTCGCAATATGATGTGTTAATTGGAACGTAATACTGTAATAACTTACATTCAAGGCTGTATCAACATACTATAGTAAATAGGTTTTTTCAATAAAATAGTACGGTAATTTGACTGGTGACAACGGCAGTCGCAATATTTTGCCTGCAGTGTTAAATCTGTAGCCAAAATATCCTCCCTCCCCCAAGCACCAACCCCTTGCTGTGCGTTTTGCTTTACAGCTTTCAATATAACTGACCCCCATTTTATATGTAGCCTATGCCAATCAATATTTCACGTGCCGTGTGGCTCACACTTAAGCACACACGATTTAACAAATCAAACTAGTCTAAATGAACTATGCATTTTTTGTAAAACCGAAACTTTTCCTTTTTATAATATTAATAATGATGATGAAGATATTTTTTCCCCAAATTTCACACCAACTGTACCACCTAACGAATTTTTGTTCTCAAACCAAACATTCTCTAATATTGATCCGGACCAAAACTTAACTAAAATGACTTTTGACAAAGGACCGCTCACACCTGAATATTTTCAGTCTGAATTCAATTCCCCCACAACCTCAAACAAAAAGTCATTTTCAGTCTTTCACTTAAACTGCTGCAGCCTACCTTTTAATTTCGATTCGATCGACACCTTTCTCCAAACTCTAAATTTTAAATTTGACATACTAACCTTTACCGAGACCTTTTTTAATGCTGATTCCCCATTAGGTCTTTTTAAATTTCATGGTTATCATGATAAACCAATTCTTTGCAATAGGCAGACTGGAAATACCAGACGCGGTGGTACTGCTATTTATGTGAGTGACTCTTTGGAAATGGCCGAATGTCCCGAGTTCCAGATTGCAGGCCTTGAAAATTCATGGATTAAAATCGCCAGACCTGGATTCAAATCTATTACAATAGGCACGATTTACCGCACCGATGCTATTTCACCAGCTGACTTCAACATTTTACTTAACTCTACACTTAACAAACTTACAAACAAAAACTTAGATACTATTATTACTGGAGATATTAATATTGACCTACTGAAAACTAAAAACACACAGAAGGATTACATTAACTTGCTAAATTCTTACGGTTTTATACAAATACTCAATCACCCAACTCGAATTGATCCTAAACATAATTCTGAAACCCTCCTCGATCATATAATCACAAACATAAACTCCTCTGTCTCTAATGCGGGCTCATTCAATTGTAAAATTGGAAACTCCGACCACCAAGCCACCTTCATAGTCATACAAAAGTTTAATTGTATTTTTAACGAACCCAAACCACGCACTACCTTTGACTTTTCTAAATTTAATGAACGCGCCTTTCTTCAGGACATTAAGACAGACACTATCTGGACTTACACCGACAATGCTATACCTCTCCGCACTAAATTCGACACTTTTCACAAAGACCTCACAAGAATTTGTACATCACATTTACCGACGAAACCGCTTACTCATAAGACTCGGCCCCTTAAACCGTGGCTATCTGAAACAACAACATCAACAACGTCCGCAAGACTTGGTCCATTATTAATTCCGCCCTGCACAAATCGTCTTCCAAATGTTCTCCTAAAAAATTGATTATTAAAACAAACAATGAAACTCAAATCATTTCAGATCCTAGGGAAATAGCAGAAAAATTTAACAGTCACTTTGCAACGGTTGGATCGTCATTACAGAACACGCTAACCCAGAGGCCTACCTCCTCCCCCCTACGTCATATTTCTCACACCCGCGCGAATTCATTTTGCCTCTCTGAAACCTCTCCAATTGAGATCCAATACAAAATTCTCAACCTAAAATTAAATTGTAGCTCCAATGACCCTTTTCCACCAAAACTCATACGACTGGCCGCTGAACCTCTTTCTTACCATTTATACAATCTTTTTAATCTTTCTATTGTCCGCGGTTTCTTTCCGGATTCCTTAAAAACTGCCAAAGTGATTCCAATTTACAAATCCGATGATATAACTGATCCCAACAATTACCGCCCCATATCTCTCTTACCCATTATCAGTAAAATTCTAGAACAAATTCTTAACGACCAATTGCAAACATACCTTATAAAATACAACATTATTTCCATATCTCAATATGGTTTCCGCAATAAGACTTCTACTTCGCACGCCTTACTCTCCATCACTGAAAAAATATATGCCATGCTTGATTCCCACCAATCAATTTGTGCCGTATATATTGATCTTAAAAAAGCCTTTGACACCGTGGACCACAAGATTCTTATACGGAAGCTTGAAGCCTACGGTGTCAGGGGCCCCCCATTACATCTCTTCTCTGACTTTCTTGCTAATCGTAACCAATTTGTTTCGATTGACAGCATCCACTCAACCCTTCAACCCATAAATTGCGGCGTCCCACAAGGCTCTGTTTTGTCCCCCACTTTATTTATAATTTTTATTAATGACCTTCCAAACGTGACTAACTTACTGACCACACTATTTGCCGACGACACGACGTTACTCAACTCGCACACCAATATTCAGACCCTTCTCAATGACACAAACAATGAACTCACCAAACTAAACAGTTGGCTAATAGAAAACAAACTAATACTCAATTTAAAAAAAACCGAATATACTCTATTTACAAACCGTATCTTAAATAATGACAATCGTTTACCCACAATCGAAATTAATAACTCCTCTATACAAATTACCGACAACACAAAATTACTAGGCATCTGGCTTGATTCAAAACTCAGGTGGAAAACACACATAAATTATATCCTTAAAAAAATCTCTCAATCTTCTGGAATATTTTACAAGCTACGCCATATTTTTCCCTTACACATTCTCAGGACACTCTACTTCACCCTAATTCACCCATACATCAACTACGGCATTATTCTATGGGGCAGCTCCGATAAATCGATACTCAAACCTTTACGCATTAAAATTAATAAACTGATACGGTGCATTACATTCTCCCACTATCAATCGTCCGCGTTACCACTTTACAAAGAACTAAAAATTTTACCTCTTAACAAACTATACGATCTCACTGTCGCCAACTTCATGTACGATATTCATTCTCACACAATTTCAACCTCCTCCACGCTAGGCAAACTTTTCAGCAAACGTTCCATTTCACACAACTACAATACTCGTTCTTCTGCCCGAGGTGATTATACAACCCCGCTTTTCAGGCTTACCTCCTCCCAACGTTCCGTGAGTTTTCGAGGTCCTGCCATCTGGAACTCTGTGCCACTTGACATTAGGATAAAAAAATCAAAACCATCGTTTTCTGCTTTCTATAAAAAATTCTTTTTCTCGACTTGTTAATTCTTTGACCCCAATAAAACCGCCAAAAGGAATATTGATTGACTTTTCACTCAGTGCCAATGTATATAAAAAAAATACACCAGCAAACGCACCCCCCCCCCCCCCTCTCCTACTGCCAATGGAACCATCGCCCTCACGGCACTAGCTTTCTGCTATTAGTTTGGGCGATGCTTCACAATATTTAAAATACAATATGTTTTTTTCTGTGCAATATTAACAGTGGCACAAGGAATGAATAAACTTGAAACTTGAAACTTGAAACTTGTATCACGGATTGTTCCTACCCAGAAGCTAATAGAGCTAACGAATGTGCCTATCAACCACTTTACAACACAAATATACTGCCTACACTAATTACTTCGGAAAGCACTGTACACTAAACCCTAAATTAGGTACAAGTACCGGTATAACAAATAATCAGTAGTTAAATATACTTGAACAGTTAAAAGAACCACAGCATCTGCTGGAGTGACCGAAGCACAAAATCTCCAGTCTTTACCTACGCCGAGCAGCCCTGATGTAGTACCGGGGTTAGTTTAACTATAACGGTATGTATAACAAGCACAATTACTGTAGGAATAAACTTGGGGACATGAATGTTGCGAATAATCGCATAAACTCTGAATAATAAATATTACGCTACCCGTACAGAATACTCAAACAAAATACAAACCAAACGCTGGCAAACTACTATCAAGCCTAAACAAACTACAGTATGTGCAGATTCTGAAACTGTTAGTTAGTATGCGTTCTAACACGGTAGGACGACTTATTCTTTAAGAGGGGATTGACCTTACCGCATATGGCTGCCCCAACTTACTAACGGCACTTTATCAGACCAACTCTACACATGCAGCAATCCCTTCAGGCCTAAGAATAGTTAGACAACAATCCAGCCTACAAAATATCTGAGTAATAACTATTACGGTACCTGAACAGACCACACAAACAAACACAGGCCAAAACACTGGCAGACTACGATCAAGCCTAGATAAACTACAGTATATGCAGATTCTGAAACTGTTAGTTAGTATGCGTTCTAACACGGTAGTACGACTTATTCTTTAAGAGGGGATTGACCTTACCGCATATGGCTGCCCCAACTTACTAACGGCACTTGATCAGACAAACTCTACACACGCCGTAATCTCTCCAAACTCAACAACAGTCAGACAGCAGCTCAGCCTACAATTATCTGGACAATCTGAGCAGGGTCACACGCCTTCTGCTCAATATTAGCCTACTAGTAAATAAAACTGACAGAAATAGACCTAAGTAAAATCCCAATAAAAACCAGGCGTCCCCGATTTAATATCGAGACCTACCGGTATACAATAATCAAAATCGAATAATACTAAATGTATTTGTACAGCAGTACCGGTTAGGACAGTTGGGCCTACAGACCTACAGAAATACCGGTTACTACGGTATTTTGCAACCTTATTGCCTACTGCAATAAGATCTATAAATGTTACTGTTCGCGCTTTTGAAGACCTTTAGCAGTTTAACCTGCCAAAAGTTATATGTCTTTTAGTTAATTAAAACACCTTTAGCATACGACAACAATTTATGCTAATACACAAAACATTAGCCGAAGTCAGCCCATGCGCGATCATTCACCCGATGGATCTACACCCGGGAGGCTGAATTCGGATGCTTAAATTAATATTATTGCAGTGTAAGGTTGCAGTGTAAACTTACTGTATTATTCGATAGATCGTTAATAATTAATCTCTGACAGATATTATTGGCTTTCGGGAAATATTAACAGTTCCTTTAGGACGTGGCGCTCTATCTATTTAAACAGAACTAGGACTTATACTAAACGCAACGATACCGCTTATGATTAAAGTATAAGGCGTATTCTTTAGGAAATACTTTGTTACCAATCACAATCATGCACACTATTCTGCCGACCGTCAGTATATTTGATCACACATAAAGAGAGCAGTAATTGACTCATGTAGGGTCTGCTAAATAACATTAGATTCAATACACACCACATTAATATAAATCGCAATTGTTATATATAGCCCGTCTCTCTAACCTGTAGTGTATCAAGAAAATTGGGAAATTTGGGTGATTTATCCGTATTCTCCAAAGAGCAATAATTCATCAACAAAATAGATACAATTAATAACTGACGGTAAATAACAGTACAAACAATATGATTAGTGCAGTTAAATTAAGTGATTTAGGTAAGTTAATACCGCCAGGGTAACATTTATACTTTCGATAATTTAAGCAGTTTTACTGGAGTTCTTCCCAAAAGCCGGTGTTATGGCGAAAAATGGGAACATAACAACCGAATCATATGAAGAATCATATGACTAGAATGACTATACGAGTATACCAACCACCCTTATTCCCCGAAGCTCCCGTCCAACACAGAGGATGAGCAGTGAGATAGGAAATTCAGTTCAGTAGCTCTGGGATAGGTCGAAATCAACGCCCACTCAAATTCTATTGGCCGATACGGACAGCAAGGCTAAGGCAACCTCTCTAAGCTAGTTGGCCGATTAAACTGAGCCCAGATATCTCCGTACAGCACATCAGCCAATAAGCTGGTAGCTTGCACTATTTTAGTTATAAATCCCTTTGAGAGTATTCTAGCGACTGGGGGGGAACTGGCCAGCAAAGGCAAACGTATCAGTTATCCCACAAAAGCTTTTACAGTTGTCGTCGTTATGATATTGACATGCTTATAACTTTGTCGAATTTAAAGCTGCCAAGTTGAAAATTTGTTTTGTTGAAAATCAGTTCAACAGTCACCCACTATAGGACTACTTTATGCCTGAAAGTGAATAGATTCTCCCGTCTCATTGATTTTAATCAGTTTAAGCTGAATCTTGCCATATATTCTGGACCACATGCTGCGTCTTTGTGGGGGGGGGGGGGGGGGGGGGGGGAGATTTAATCGGTCTGCCGCTATACGACGAAATTTCTGAAAGTGAGATCCGTCTCTCATTTCGTTATCCGTTATTCAAGATGAAACTTGGCCGATGTACGTATGTACTATTCATCCATAGGCTGTGTCTTTGTGGGGCTGGAGACCCTAATCCATCTTCAGTTCTCACTATACCGATAGAGTCAGAAATGTCTGAATAGAAATGAAAGAGGTAAAAAGTGATTAGGCGAAATCTGCTTAAAATTTGCTAATACAGTAATACTTTCGAATTAGTACTTAAATTAAATTTAAGTCACGTGCTGCGCGAAGGCCCCACTTCGTGTTTTATATGTGGACTTCGCAAAAGCATTCGACCAAGTAGTTCATGCGAAGCTTATGTGCAAACTTGCTGGATATGGTATAGTGGGAAACTTGTATGCTTGGTTGAAAGCTTTCCTAACTGACCGCACTCAGCGTGTTATGGTAGGTAATAGCTTTATCTAATTACCGTAATGTACCTTCGGGTCTCTACACCTCAAGGAAGTGTCATTGGACCTGTTTTGTTTGTGTTGTATATCAATGATCTTCCTCCATTGTTTGATTCAGTGCATTCGTGTAAATTATATGCAGATGATATAAAGTTGTATAGTTGTAACATAGACTCCTCCTTTTTATCCAATGCGTTGACTTCACTTAACTTGTGGTCTGATACCTGGCAACTACCAGTTGCACCGCATAAATGTAAAGTACTTAATATTGGTGGTAAAAATTTGAAGCCGTCTTATTACTTAAACAATACGAAACTGGAAACTGTTAGCAGTTTTAAGGATCTGGGCATTACGATATGTGATGACCTGAAATTTTCGGTTCCAGTATTGTAAAGAGCGTGTAAAAAAAGCGTTTAAGATCATTAACATGATTTTTCGTTCTTTTTACACTAGCTCTGTTAGTGCTTTGGTAACAGCGTATAAGGCCTTTGTTCGACCCTTAGTCGAATACTGTACCGTTATCTGGTCCCCATATCTGTATGTATAACATCGACCTCATAGAACGCGTACAGAGATATTTTACTCGAAGGCTTTTTGCGCGGTGCAGTTTATCGTATATTAGCTATATGGAAAGGCTTGATTACCTTAATTTACAGCCCTTAGAGATGCGTCGTATCGTTTTTGATTTAAAAATGGTTACAATATAGAACGTAATCTGGTTGATTTGGATTTTCATGATTTTTTCACCTACGCAAGTGTGTACAGAAGTAGTCTGAGAGGACACAGAAGTAAACTCTATATGTCTTCATATAGAGTTGATGTATTTAAACATTCGTTTGCCAATAGAGTAGTGCCAATATGGAACTCACTTCCCAGTGACGTAGTCGAAGCAGTAAGTGTTAAGTCCTTTTGTGACAAACTTAATACTTGTAATTTGTTAGAACATTGTCATTTTAATAGATTCGATTGATTATCACACGTGATTATGATTATTTTTATTTATTTTCTATTTGGTATGTATACACTTTCGTCCTTTTTATGAACATATCGTAGTTAACTTTTTTTATTTCATTGCGTAATATATACATATGTTTTGCATTATAATAATTGTTTGTGATGCTCTGCAGCGCCCCAATAAGTGCTATTTGCCTTGGTGATCTTTCCCTCTTTATCTTTCATTTTCATTAAATACATAAAATGTTTTATCATGATAGTGAGTAGTTATTGATGTCGTGGTTATTTATAATTATTGCGGTTCCAATTTCAGTGTATTTAAATTGTTAATTTCGTTACTTATATGTTTTTATAATTTTAATAAAAAAGAGAGTTCAATTCAATTCATTAACAGGTTAAACTGTTAAAGGTCTAAAAGCGCGAACATACGGTGCGTAGCGCAGACAACGCTGGTGGTACTGAGTGATTTTATTTCAATTTTTATTACACTTTTTATCCCTCTGACATATCCGGGCGGAGGGTCACGCATCTTATCTTATAATCCGCTAAGCAGCGGGCAGTTGACAATCTTCCATCGGTGGGTATGGCCGTGGGTTTCGGGGGGAATACATGACGTGAATGTCTGTATGTTTTAATGGGCAGTGTCGGTGATATTACTACTATTTTTTGTAATTGTAATTAACAACTATGTGTTTTCTTACGTGTTATACTTTATGCGTACTACGGGTTTATTGTTAGTTATGTTGGCCGATTTAAATTGGCAATTGGCGGTTATGTTGACGTAGAGGTTTCGAAAATATTAAGTGCGGTTTCCTAATAAAAATTCTTCGAAGGATAAAAAAAAATACAATTGCATTGGCCGGGAATCGAACCCGGGCCTCCCGCGTGGCAGGCGAGAATTCTACCACTGAACCACCAATGCCGTTGAGGTTGGGTCGGTTGCCACCTTGGTCAGACAGAGACTAAAAGTTACTCTCGACCTGCAAAATAACCTGCAAAACGAAGAGGAGTGTTGTCCATAGTTACCGCTTACTTATACTCACCAAAATATATCCTTAAACGCCCAAATTAAGCCTATATGCAATTTACTTTAGTTTATTGCGGTACACCATCCATTCATTGATACATCTTTAGTCCACCAAACGATCTCTGTCGTTAGGTCCTGCGTTGTTAGGTCCTGCGTTGTTAGGTCTTGTGTCGTTAGGTCCTGCGTCGTTAGGTACTTGTCTTTTGTAGCAATTAATTGTTTATTTCTTTACAGCTATTGACACTTGTTTTTGTTTTGATTAGAATGCATGTCACTGAATCATTATTACCTTAAAATTTGGGACCTAACTACCAAAGGACCTAACGACCAAAGGACCTAACGACCACAGGACCTAACGACCTAAGGACCTAACGACCAAAGGACCTAACGACCTAAGAACAAAGGACCTAACGACCAAAGGACAAATGACTTAACGACGCGGAACATTTTAAACTACAGTCGGAAAACTCTTCGCTGACAGGAACAATCTCGTGACGTATGTGTTTACTTTCGTTTGTTGTTTTGGTTTCCCAACCCGCTTCTGTATCCTGCCTGCTCATTTACTAACCTGATCCTTTACTGGAATGGGATTTAACTCGGTTGGTCCTAAAGAGGCAGAACAGACTACCCCATGGAACCTATCGCGATACAATAAAAAAGACAGCCAAGGAAAGGAATACAAGATTGTAGTAGTAGTGCCGGGCCTAACAATAATGTGCGAACTAATAAATAAACGGTCAATAATTCTTGATTCTTTAAAGTAATAAATCGATTATGAGATTAAAATTCTGCGATGTCAAAAATGGGAACTGCATTGGCCGGGAATCGAACCCGGGCCTCCCGCGTGGCAGGCGAGAATTCTACCACTGAACCACCAATGCCGTTGAGATTGGGAGGTAGGCAACTTGGTCAGACAGAGACTAAAATTACTCTCTACAAAAATTACCGCGTAGGCCTGCCTCTAAAATCACCAAAATGAAACCAAGATGCAATTAACTTCAGTTTATTGCGGTACTCCGGTACACCAGCCTCGATTGGTACTTCCATCAGTCCGTCTCACAACTAGGCCTCGCTTATCGGTACATTTTGTCCTTCGTGGACTATTTTGAATAAGGGCAATTAATTGACAGCCATTATTGTTAATTTTTAATATTAACAGTAAATAATTTGAATACACTAATAATAATAACTGTTGGTATAATAATGTTAGCAATATTGATTGTTGATAGACAATCATGACATATAGACAAATATATTATTATATCTATCCTTAATTGATAATTAGTAGTGTAATTTATTTGTTATTTAATGAAAATTATATATAAAAGTATATATTATTATTATTAATTTAGTACAATAGAATATTAATATTATTATCACACTTACGGTGCGTAGCACAGACAACGCTGGTGGTACTGAGTGATTTTCTTTTAAATTCTTTCAATTTTTATTACTCTTTTTATCCCTCTATCATATCCGGGCGGAGGGTCGCGCATCTTAACATCTTATAATCCGCTAAGCAGCGGGCTGGTTGGCAATCTTCCATCGGTGGGTATGGCCGCGGGTTTCGGGGGGAATACATGACGTGAATGTATGTTTAATGGGCAGTGTCGGTGATATCACTACTATTTTTTTTAATTGTAATTCACAACTGTGTTTTCCTACGTGCTATATGCGTACTACGGGTTTATAGTTAGATATGTTGGCCTAGACGTAGAGGTTTCGAAAATATTAAATGCGGTTTCCTAATGAAAATTCTTCGAAGGATAAAAAAAATACAACTGCATTGGCCGGGAATCGAACCCGGGCCTCCCGCGTGGCAGGCGAGAATTCTACCACTGAACCACCAATGCTGTTGAAAATGTTTTACCCAAATTACTTTGCAACCCTACTACTAGGTTCGGCATGCTGCATTGCAGCTGCATTTTTAAGAATGCTGTGCCGGCTTATCGACAAAATTGCACCGCCACAACTCCCTATAACCCATGATGATATCATTGCAATGAAAATCTACGGTACTTTCTCTAAGACTAAAGTCAATAGAACTACGTAAAACTTGTGGGTTAGACCCCATTTATTATTGACTTTTGATTGCAGGTTGGGGTTCGAAACGTCTGGACTACTGTTTATATGGACCCAACGCTCTGAGTAATCTGCCTCCTGCAGCTGTTCCGTGTCTGCTACAGGCCTCCTTCTGGGAATCAACAGATGTTATCGCCTTTATACTTCGTCAAGTTAGTCTGAAATACAGACTATTAGAAGTTCTCGTCTTATGTTATAATCCTCGCTTCTCTCACATGTTAAAACGGCCTTAACATTAATCCTATAATGTGGTTGATTACAAGACTTCTTTGAAATGTGTTAAATAACCCGGTGGTTTACTTTTTCATAATATAATTTATAATTATATTAATCCAGTAAAGTCACTCAAGTATTTTTTCAGGTTTTGGAATCGGATTCAGTGATTCCTGTTAGCAGCGATTGCGATGAGTCAGTGTTTATGTCGTCCAAACCTAAAGAGAAGTGGCTACGTCGACGGACTACAGTTAAACTAAAGGTAGACGACTTAATATTCTATAATATTTTTTACATAAGTACCTTACATAGAACCCCCATACATCGGCTCACCCAAAACAGAACACCCCGGAATGCATCGCATGTTTTAGCTGATGTCCCAGGAGTGTTTGTCCACCACGTCCCCTATCTCCTGGTGGCAGTATTACAGTTGTACAAGATCACCCATATACTGTTGGCTACTACGATAGCATTGGACGGCAATACGC
>JAUCBJ010001593.1:0-16767 GCA_032718475.1 Nemertoderma westbladi
TATCGGTCATCGGAGATCTTCAAAATGTATAATCTCCAGTTCTAGTGGTCGTACGGAGTTCGTTTAGGGCTCATTCGAAAGCTCTTTTCTCAGAGACCAAAGTTACCATTTGGTTTGGCAAACTCTTGAAAGCTGCCTGAGCAATCATAACTTGAACAAAATTTGCAAGGCATATTTTACCCAAATTCATGTTATGTTGCTTTAGAACCATTTTGTCTTAAATCAAATGGTAACTTTGTTCTCCAAGAAAAGAGCTTTCGAATGAGCCTAAAACGAACTTCGTACGACGACTAGAACTGGAGATTATACATTTTGAAGATCTCCGATGACCGATAAATCTATTCCGTGTATTCCCGCAAAGACCGCAGAGTCGCTTATTCGAGTCCCATCTTCATTCCGGAGAATTAAAGTTGTCTTATAAACTGACAAGTAGGTCCAATAATCATAAAAAAAATACCTTCTCAATTAAAATTTTGCGCTCTTTCTCGTGGAGACATCCAATTGGCACCACTGGGCACATAAATTTGCAGAAATTGAATGCAAACCCCAAACTTCATCGCCTTTACTGAAATCGCGATATATCGGAGCCAGTAGGCCCCTATCTTCTCTCCCAGATATCTCGAAAACTAAGCAAGATATGGGGAAACGGTTTCTATATTTGGATTCAGCATGAAATTCTGCATCAGATAGGATAGGCCTATGTTTCAAAAATTCGTCTTTTTGGTCAGAAAATGCGCTACCCCCCCCCCCCCCCCCCCCCTTAAATATTATTTTAGAACACGTATACCAAATGTTGATAAATATTTTTGTTCTACAGTAGAACATTTTTAGTAAAAAAAATTATCATACAACCTTTACTCTCGATATTTTTCAACACTCTATATTTTTCAACACTCGATATTTTTACTCTCGATATTTTTCAACACTCGATATTTTTCAACACTCGATATTTTTCAACACTCAATATTTTTACTCTCGATATTTTTCAACACTCGATATTTTTACTCTCGATATTTTTCAACACTCGATATTTTTACTCTCGATATTTTTCAACACTCGATATTTTTACTCTCGATATTTTTCAACACTCGATATTTTTACTCTCGATATTTTTCAACACTCAATATTTGTACTCTCGATATTTTCAACACTCGATGTTTTTACTCTTGATATTTTTACCATCGATATTTTTACTCTCGATATTTTTTGAACTCTCGATATTATCGTTATTTTTCAACACTCGATGTTTTTACTCGCGTTATTTTTACTCTCGATATTTTTCATGTCTCGATATTTTTCAATATAACCCCATCAGACCATGTAACCCTGACCCTATGCCCTACTGCCCTAAGCAGCTAAGTCAAGGCAAGGCTATACTGCTATAACTGTATAACAGAATAAAGACTTATGTAAGATGAGAGTGCCTTGATGTGAAAGTTTAGGAAAATATTACTAAGACTGTATTTACTTCACAGTCTGACAGTAGAGCTATAGAATAGCTATAGGCAGATAGGTTCGCCACTACCGGTATTTATTATTATTTATTATTATTATTATTAAACACGGTGAAATATTATAAAAATGTTAACACCGGAGAAAAACAACAAGGTACACTTACAGTAAAACCAGGTACACTAATAGTTGAATTGAAATTAGAAAAACACGAATGAATAAAATTAGTGACCAATGCATCTTAAGAAAATAAAAACGGACAGTCCATACTAAAGAGAGAAATCAAGCGGAAATTTAAACGGAAATGAAGTAAAAATATTGAAATTATGTATGTAAATACTATAAACAGTACATTAGAGCAGCATATTATTAAAAATTTACAAATCTTATAAAAACGTAACAATATGCCATATTAAATTAAAAACGTATACATGAGTTCCAAGTAGTACAGTAGAACAAATGACATTATTACAAATATAGATATAATAATAAATGAATTGTTGTGGGGTGAGTGACGGTGAATTAAATATATATATATATTTTTCGCTATGGAGAGCATTATCATATTGTCCTATCTACATTATAAATATAGATATAGAAGGCAGATAACAATTAATAGTGTGTAGAAATTATAATAGATATGATAAAAACATAAAGTAGAACAGATAAAAACATATATTATATTTACAGATAAAATTACAATAATTACACTAAATTCCGGTTAAACTTACAAAAAGAAAGTAGGTTAATTTCTTTGAGTCTTAGAGAAAATAACAGTTTATTACGGCAATTTACAACTTCAGCTGGAAGCGAGTTCCAAATGGGCACCACTCTATGGGAAAAATTATTTTTGCTCATCTGCAAGCGCGACTGTTTATGAAACAGTTTACGGTCGTGACCTCTCAACCCACCCCTAGGGGCCAAGGTAAAGAAGTCAGCGAAGTTTAGGTCGACTTCGTTGTTCGAAAGAGCGAAGGTCATCTTGAGGTCAAAAATTATGCGGCGCACTTCCAGGGGTTGAAGTTGTAATACGTTAATTCGATTCAAATAGCTTACTGTACAATCCAAATTACAACGTTTAAAAAGGCGACGCGTAAAATATCTCTGTACCCGCTCAAGTAAGTCTCTACAACCTAAATGAAAAGGAGACCATATAGGCGTACAGTACTCTAATAAGGGACGCACATAAGATTTAAAAGCTGTAATTAATGCAGAATGATTCGAAGTTAAAAAGCACTTGAAAATCAAATTTGTCATTTTTAGGGCCTTGGCAGCTTGTTCGCGACAATAAACATCGAAATTAAGAGAACTACACATTGTAATACCCAGGTCTCTACAGGAAGTGTCAATCTTTAAACATTTACCACCTAACATGTACTGCGTATCATGTCGGTCTGCCGAACCGATGTAAAGCACGATGCACTTATGAGCAGCAATTTTGAGTTGCCATGTATCAGCCCACTTTTCCAAAGCAGATAAAGCTTCAGCGAGTTGCAAATTATCGGCTTTACATCGTCGGCGAACAATTTGCATGATACACTATTACCGATTATATCAGGTAGGTCATTAATAAATAACACAAACAATATTGGGCCAAGTACGCTACCTTGAGGTGTACCGGATAGTACATAGCAGACATCGGAAAAACTATTTCCAACAACAACAGGTTGGCTCCGATCAGATAAAAACGCCGATAACCACAATAATAAATCTCCAGATATACCATATGCCGATAATTTAGATAATAATTTCCTATGTACAACAGAATCAAATGCTTTCGCAAAATCAATATAAATTGTGTCCATGCTCTGTCGACTATCTAATAAATTGCACCAATCAGTTGTACATTCCAATAATTGAGTACAGGTAGACCGTTTCTTTAGGAACCCATGTTGCGATTTAGATATGAGTTTATGAGAATATAAATAATCGAGCAATTTGTCCTTTATACACATCTCCATAATTTTGCATGCAATACAGGTCAAAGAAACAGGTCAGTAATTGTACGTGTCGGCAGCATCCCCCTTCTTATAGATTGGAACAATGAATACTGTTAACCAAATAGAAGGTAGACAATGGCTACTAAACGATATTTGGAAAATGGCCGCTAGAGGAGCTGCCAAGCACCGTGATAATCTAGAGAAGATAATACTGGGGAAACCATCAGGCGTACGACTCGATTTACCTTCAAGTTTACGTAATATACAGGATACGTTTACCTGACTAAAATCAACATGAGACATAGAAATATGATTGGGAACACGCCGCTCAAAATTTGGTGTAGCACTGTTATCAACGGAAAAGTTTTCTGAGAATACCTTTGATAGAATACGGGCTTTCTCAATATCATCTACCACGGTTGCACCTTGAAATTTAAACGGTGAAACACCAGAATTAAGGTTACGTTTCGAATTGATATATGAAAAAATATCACCGATATTGCCATTGCCCGAACTAAGAATCTTGTTTTCCCGAATACAGGCTGCCCTGAAGCATGCCTGGGATAGGGCTTTGGCGCATTTCTTATATTCAGAACTACCAGTTACGGTATGACGTCGCCGCCATAAGCGTTTTTTCTTGCGTTGTAATAAACGAACAAAATCAGGGAAAACCTTCTTCTTGCGCGGTGTCACAAAACTCTTAAAAGTAACAAATCGTTCTATACCTGTACGTAGTGTAGCACTAAAAAAATCCCAAAAATCATCAATGGAAATACAATAATCAAAATTAGTGTTCCAATCAATACTTTCCATAAATATGGAGAATTCACTGTAGTTACCATTCTTAAAATCATAATAACCTACGTTATCATCAGATGACGGGCTACGATCAGCAGATAAAATATTAAAAATTACAGATGCATGGTCACTAGTACTAAAATTATCAATAACATCTACATTAGAAACAAACATATCCTTACTTGAAAAAACTAGATCTAGAATGTTATTATCGCGGGTGGGTTTTAATTGTAACTGAGTTAAACCACTGTCCAGAAAACACTGGTTTAGTAAGTCGTAGTTAGCATATGTAGGATGTGTTAAGTTAAGCCAGTCGAAATCTGGTAAATTAAAATCACCATTCATGACACATGGGGTATTTACTTGACAGAGAAGAGATATGCATTCGGACAAGAGTTTATCAGTTTCAATGGTCGCGATGGTTCCTGATCGATATATACATATAAACTGACAGGGGGAGCTTCCAACTAGATCGATCGCTACCACCTCAGTATCTACAAAGCGAGCCGGTAGTTGTACCTGGACGCATTTGATGTCCGACCGGACAAGGACGGCAACTCCACCACCACGAGAGGGTCTATCTTTGCGGAAGACACGATATTGCCCATTGTTGCTCACCATCTTGTCTGGGATTGTATCTGTGAGCCAGGACTCGGTGACAGCCAGGATCCCATATTTATTAGGTTGTAAGAAGAGCTCGAGGTCAGTTAGTTTATTGTTCAGCGACCGCGCATTCACTAAGCAGCATTTGATGAATGGCTCCTTGTCGGGTTGTTTCCCTCCGTTTAAACGTTTCCCGACGAAGAAGACGTCGGATCGGCAGTTGCGCCATTTGTATTCTGTGGCGTCGTCCGAGGATCCGGCGTACGGTGCTCCGGCGTCCCGGGCTCCGTCGTCCTCGGCGAGGGGGACACGGGAGACGGGTTTCTCGTTGATCGGTGTTGTCGTTGGTTACGAACAGCTTCCCGTTTATGGTACTGCTGCTCGGCCTGTAGTCGGGTAAGATCATGGTCGATATAAACCCCAGTATGCGCAGTGGATTTCCGGAGTTTTTTCTTTTGTTCCATGATATTATTCTTGGAATCCATGTTAGAGAGGCGGACAATGAAACACGTAGGTTTATTATCCCTCGCCGGTAGACTGGAAACCACTGAAAATACCACATCTTTCTGATCGAACTCTGACTCCAACAGAGAAGAGATTTCTCCTTTGTTAGAATCGTCGGTTGATACCAGTAAACCTCGAATGACGATGTTGAGTTCACGTTTCCGCTGCTCTTGAACCTCGCGATCCACATCCTCCGCGGTCATTGGGACCGCAGTAGATGCGGGCCGGGATTTGTTCTTCTTCTGTTGCACCTGGGACCAGGCCTCTCCACCCGAGTCCTTGGATTGCTCTCGAAGAAGATCGATCTCGGATTTCAGGGAACTGAAATCCTTAGTGATTTTTTCTTCCAGTTTGGATATAACCGTTATTAGCGATTCCGAACTGGAACTGGTCGTATTTGTTGGTTGCTTAAATGCACCACGTGACTCGCAAGTGTTGCACACGGTCTTGCAGTTTTTGGACTTCCCGAGAATCGGTATGTCCGAAGCAACGAGCCCGAGACACTTGCTGTGAATCCAGGATCCACAGCAGTCGCATCCCAGACAGTTTCTGCCCACCACCGCCTTCAGGCAGTGGGGACACAAATTCTCCACGGATTCGTCCCCGTCGCACGATGGAGTAGACACGTCGCACATGACGACGTGGTTATTGTAGGTGGCTTTATCTGTGAAAAGGGCAGAACATCCGTCGCAGTTTAGCAGCTTGGAGAGATCTATTTTTCCTATTGGACTATTATCGCCGAGACTTGTCCTTGATGCTGGAATGTTCGTCCCACGCGGAGCCGCTCCAGCTGGGCTTTGTCTCGTCGCTGGTTGCTTCTGCTTCGGAGGCATCTCGAAGCAGCGAAGGTATACCAAAGCAGTCGTATAGCAGTATATATAAACAATATATATCAAATAATGTTATATCAAATAATTAAGTATAAATTAATTCGGTACTCAGCGTACTCACTGAACGTTAGATCCTTCCAACGATGCCTTTCGTGGCGTCAGGGCGTTAGCATACTCAAATTTATTAGGGTATAATATTTATGACGAGTAAGGGACTTGAGTATAATCAGAACGCGATGTTTGATATTTATACAGTACCGTACTGCAGTATGCAGTAAAACCTGTTGTCTTTAGTCAGACAGTTACCGGTACACTGTCATACTGTCATAGGCCTATCATCCTCAGGGGTAGTCCTCAGTACTGCAGTAGGTCTGTAGGTATAGGTTCGCCACTAGTAGGGTGGTTCATATTTCAAAAATTTTTGAATTTCAGCTAGGTTCATGTTCTAATTTGTTCCAAATTGCATAAAAACACGTTTGATAACTTCAAAATGTGTTGGAGTTTCCGGGAACTACACCCACCGTGGCATCATAGCAGCTGCTTGAGCCGTCGCCCGGTCCCGGTCCCAATTAATGATTAAAATGTAATCGTGGGACTAGTTCTTGTCATTGTTACAGTGTTAGGTAAAAAGGTATACATATTTCAATTTCTTGCACAATTTGCTACATAATTGTCGTTGAACCCAACTGAAAATGTTTGTATTAAATTCTTTGACATGTCTACGTCCAGTTCCCGCCCTAGCCGTTAGTGAGTCATATTCCCAATTATTGTGATGATCAACTTTATTCCTACCGCATTGATATTATGCTCATTAGAACCGCAATAGTTGGTGTAGACACCTTCAAAACAAGCATAGAGCAAGTAGTTTTTGAGATATTGCAGAATATATACTTACTATATATACTATATTAATCTATACTGTATGTGTTTTATTATGTTTTTTTTATAGTGATTTTAATTACAAATACACTTTGCAGTATTGTGGCCTTTACATACTGTAGGTCAGAACGTTGCAAATTAATCAATCATAGGCGTATGGGTTATGGTACCTTTGTATGTGGGGGGTGTCTGTAACAATATCTCTCATATTTCCCCCCCCCCCCCCCCCATGTCTCTTGATGTGAAAATGTTTTTTTGTGCTTTTTTTTTTACTTTTTTGTGCTTTTTTTACTTTTTTTGTGCTTTTTTGTGCTTTTTTTGTGGTGTTTTGTGCTTTTCTTGACTTTTTTTGTGCTTTTTTGTTCTTGTTTTGTGCTTTTTGTAGTATTTAGTAGGACCCTGGACACCTTACTGCCTTATAGTTATATCGGGCATTCTGGCATTCGGGCTCTACAGTCACACAGTCCAGTCTGCAGTCAGAGTCAGACGAGACAATATTTTATGTGTGCATTTTTGTAGGCATGTTGGTAGGCCAATAAATTTTTCAGGCGTGCACAACAAATTTTTAAGGCGTGTACTGGTCATTCAGGCGTGCACAACATATTTTTGAGGCGTGCACTGGTGCGTGCACTTGCCATACTCTGCAACCTGGGGCTTCTGTCACTGCAACCTGGGTCTTCTGTCAGTCTGTATGTATACGGTAGGCCTATTAATTATGAATTATATTCTTAAAATAATATTCCTTAATGTTTTATACCATCGTGTTGTTATAACTATTTGCATACTTGTGTGTAACGTAGCACTTTACAGTATGATTATCCGAGTGGCTTTGTTACACGAACGAACGTTAGTGAGTGAGTGAAAATAAAGCCACGAGGATCAGAACACTGTAAAGTACTTTGCAACAAGTATGTACCCGGTATGTAGTTTTATTCCAAAATTGTAACATTGCGAAATGATTGTAAATATATTATAAGTGATAGAAACTGCACAAATTAAATTATTTGCTGTTATAAGTAAGTGCACAAATTAAATTAGTTGCTGTTATAAATAAGTTAGCTTATATTTATGGTGGCTTTTGGAGTTATGTTAATAGTAGGCTATAGCTACTGGTTATTAATAGCTATACCCCGCCTACCGGTAGGTAATGCAGTAGGCCTATCTGGCTGTTAGGCAAATAACACCTATTGTTTACGTGGTAACCAATGACGGCGTTGCGTAATGTCCACTGACTGACAAAGGGACATTACTTGACTGATAACACCAAATACAATACTAAATGTACAGGCCAGGCCAATACAATGCTGTAATGTCCTCAAAAGTTTTAAAGTGCTAAATAACAACTCGCTGTTAATATTGAGTAATGTTACAAATAATTACATGTACCGGTACCGTAACGGTTTGGATATATACATCCCAGACTGGAATCTCTATGTTTCGTGCGCCGAAGGTGCGCCAAGGGTCAAAAAAATCTGCGCCAGCTCAAAGTACCTGTGCGCCAACCTTAATTTTTTTTGCGCCAGCCGAAAAAATTTGCGCCGACAAAATAGTGAAAAAAGGGGGTCAGCCTAATCACCCAACTACACCCAACTTTCACCCAACTACACCCAACTTTCACCCAACTTGGCCAACTACACCCTTGCTTCTTTCCTTTGTTGTTCTTCTACTGCTTTTTTGTGGAATTTAGACCCTTCTCCAATAAATGAGAACCATTGCTCATGCATGCGAGAACCATGCATGTTTCTGACGATAAAATATTTCATTGTGCCCAGATATTAACTTCTGAGTTTTTGCCTGAGAGAGCATTAAGCCAGTGCTAAGTGTGCCAACACTTCCTAGTGCCGAGTTTATAGCCCTTTGAGCATTAAATGCAGAAAGCTTTGATATAGAAGGTCTAGCCAGAACATGGAAATCAAAGCATGGCTTGCATCTTAGCACTCCTTCTTCCGAAAATTCATCATAAAAAAACTGAAAAATTCCACCGCTCTTTTCACCCAAAATAAATATGTTCATGGCATTTTTAATTTCAGCGATTCGGCAAACAGATTCCTGGTTAAGCTGGGCCATGGATTGTGGCTTTATTGCCACAACCTTTTCAAATCTATCGCAAAGTTTTTTCATAAGAACATAGGTCTTTTTTGGTAAATCTTCATGTTCATCAAGATCTTCAAAACCTTCTTTTGGCTCTTCGGGTATAGTTACAAAGTTTAGTAACGTTGACTGTGAACGTGCTGCTGGATTGTTCGTAGTAACATCAAATTCACTAGCAGTTGCTTCGACAGCGGCACCAGCAATAACGCTTGTACTAATACTAATATAATAATATCTGGTTCTACATTAACAACAGTACCAGTACTATCAGTTGGTTCTGGTCCAACTTCAACAGTTGCTGCGGCAATAGCAGTGGTTGGTTCGATAGTGGCACCCTTTGGCAAATACTTAAGCTTTACATTTTTCACTTCAGTCGAAGAAGCAGGCACAATGGTTGTTTTGGAGTTGTCATTGTGCCATCGCTTTTTATGCCTGTTGATGGTGGATGGATTATTACGTGACATATAGGCGAATCGAGCATCCTTCACCTTTTTGCTAAGGTGGTAATTTAAACATTCCAGGCATACATATTTATCAGTTTCTGCTTCAGTAGAAAGAACAGGTGCCCCAGTTCCAGTAACTTCAATCAGTGGAGGATTGCCACGCGTCCGAGTTTCTTCACAGACTTCGACGTCGCATATTATAGACACAGGGCTCCCTCTTGTTGACATTGTATCTTCTTGCTCCACATTATCTTCCCGAGCTGGCGGATCCGGATTCGGTACATCCACCACCTGACTGCCTGACCTGAAGTCTTGCCAAAAAAAGAACTAATAGAGGATTGCTTGAATCTCTTACTTGGTGAATCAGCCATTTCTAATAATCTAATAATTCATCAAACAATTAATTAATATTAAATAATATTAAAACTAATTTAAGCAAATTTTAACAGGGAAAAAACAAAACGTTTATTAAACTTCAATATTTTAAGATCTTATATTGTAAATTAATAATATTTTATTGAGTTGACTGACTCAAACGCCACACCTCTAAGCTAATGATATGATACTCCTGTAATATTGTTGTAAAATTGATTTCATTGGCTAGTGGACAATAGAGTATAATGGTGCCCTGTATTGATTGGATGACACACAATGCATTGAGATTGAATAACACAAAGCAGACTCGGATATTAACAACATTGCTCCGCTCACCGCTCACAACAGGGATGGTACTGCTAGTGCTATCGTACTCCAGACCAGCCTGGGCAGGCTGGGCTGGGTTCTCTAGCCATTTAGTACAGTATACATTATACAGGTATAAACAAACAGTAGAAATGCTGTTACTGAGAGGCAGCAATTTATGTGTTTAAATTTTTCCTATTCTCTATAAAAACAATATTTTTAAGTGAGCGCACTGCGCAGGCTACTCTGTTCTAATAAGTAACAATAATACAAATACATACTGTAACTGGAAATTTTAAATGTACGGTAAAGCTGGCTGTGCCTGCAATACAAGATTTTAGATGGCTACGCGCTGCGCCGACTCAAACTCAAATCGATAGTGCACGCCGGTGCAGAGATTGGCTGCCTGGCTGCGCCGACGCAGAGATTGGCTGCCTGGCTGCATCGGCTGCGCCGACGCAGCCAATCTCTGCGCCGACCTGCGCCGCAACTTGACATCGTGCGCCGAAGTTCTTCGCCCAAAACGCCGAAGATTCCAGTCTGGTATACATCTAGGCTGATAGGGATAGGCTACAACATTATAATAATATACTGCAGTAGGCCTACTGATATACCAAGTATATATTTTACCGCTTTACTGAAAATCTGATATATTGAGTATGGTACGGTAATATTAGGATATATGATAGCACATAGAGACATGACTGTATATAAGACAGTAAGATGACTGTCGCGGTGCCGCTTAACCATAATATCATATAGACTATTTATTGAAATATTGCAACTTGCGAGTTCTGATTCTATCGCGATATACCGGCAGACCCGTACGTCATTGGCTGACAAACTTTAATATATTATTATCCTTATATTGCGCGTAAGGATGTGGGTTGTACGCCGGATTACGGGTTGTTTCGGAAACTCCCCTCCTCGTATCCGTTACGGCGGGGTGGAGGAGGGTTTACTCTCTCTACAACCCATCCCCACCGCTGTTCCGATGCCTCCAATAGACGAACTGGACGTGATGTTCTCTGGATTAGTTGATGAACTAGATCTCGATGAGAAACACCGAGAGGAAATGTTCAATCTCGATCCCGCAAAGAAATGGCACATTTATCTCAGTAAGAAGATGGTGAGTGCAGAGTGTTTGTTTATTATTAATAATAATGTTGCATGCTGGCATGGACGCCGTATTTTTTCATTGTTAACAAAAAAAATAACAGTAGTTCGAGATTGTGGACCTAACCATATACCGGTAGGGTATATATACCAATCTATGTAAACAAGTATCAATGTTTTTATATTTGCATACATTATAACATATGTATATCTGTTTAATATATTCCCATGGAGCATGGAATTTATTTACCGGATATTCGTCCTATTTCTCGCTGCATCTGGTACTTTTCACCTTTTCATACTTTATTCACCTCTTTCAGTCTTTAATAGTTCATATCTCAGCGCCGCCATTTCGTTATGTTGTACCGTTATTGTAGGCGTATATTTGTTTTTTAGCAGACCCAACACCACCGTAATTTACGTACCGGTACCGGTAATGCGTTGTCGCACTCTAATTCAGTGAAATCCCGTACAGTTTACGCATATTGTATTATAAGTATAATAAAGTAAAGCTAATTAAATTCACAGAAAAACGACGGAGTTAGTAGCAAATGTTGAAAGCAAAGTAAAATGTCAAATATTTACAAAATGAAACGTGGCGTCATTTATGTATGACCCCTTAACTCAATATTATATAAAGAACCCGAAGGTTATTGCTGCGGTACACGATAATACTATAGCACCAACGGCAATGTTTATTCTTCAGAATCGCGTAGTTTTATTTTCTAATTTGTGTTCTTAATTAATTAATTAACCAATTAATAAAAGACCATAGAGCTAGATTACATGAAATCCTCATTTTTTTAGCATTCATATCAGCTATATAACTCAATATAGAGCTGAGTACCAGTTAAATTACTGGGAGCAAGACAAGGGATATTAGTAGCGCCAATCCCTCCCTACCCTCGGGTAGCAGATAGGAGTAGCGCCCACCCCCACCCTCGGGTAGCAGATAGGAGTAGCGCCCACCCCTAGCCTCGGGTAACAGATAGGAGTAGCACATAGGCGTAGCGCCCACCCATACTCTCGGGTAGCAGATAGGAGTAGCGCCCACCCCTCCCCCTACCCTCGGGTAGCAGATAGGAGTAGCGCCCATCCCTCCGGCTGCCCTCGGGATGCTCGGGTAGCAGATAGGAGTAGCACCCACCCCTCCGGCTACCCTCGGGTAGCAGATAGGAGTAGCGCCGACCCCTCCCTACCCTCCTCGGGTAGCAGACAGGAGTAGCGCCCACCCCTCCCTACCCTCCTCGGGTAGCAGACAGGAGTAGCGCCCACCCCTACCCTCGGGTAGCAGATAGGAGTAGCGCCCACCCCTACCCTCGGGTAGCAGATAGGAGTAGCGCCCACCCCTACCCTCGGGTAGCAGATAGGAGTAGCGCCCACCCCTACTCTCGGGTAGCAGATAGGAGTAGCGCCCACCCTTACCTTCGGGTAGCAGATAGGAATAGCGCCCACTCCTACCTTCGGGTAGCAGATAGGAGTAGCGCCCACCCCTACCTTCGGGTAGCAGATAAGAGTAGTGCCCACCCCTACCTTCGGGTGGCAGATAGGAGTAGCGCCCACCCCTACCTTCGGGTAGCAGTTAGGAGTAGCGCCCACCCATACCTTCGGGTAGCAGATAGGAGTAGTGCCCACCCCTACCTTCGGGTAGCAGATAGGAGTAGCGCCCACCCCTACCTTCGGGTAGCAGATAAGAGTAGTGCCCACCCCTACCTTCGGGTGGCAGATAGGAGTAGCGCCCACCCCTACCTTCGGGTAGCAGATAGGAGTAGCGCCCACCCATACCTTCGGGTAGCAGATAGGAGTAGTGCCCACCCCTACCTTCGGGTGGCAGATAGGAGTAGCGCCCACCCCTACCTTCGGGTAGCAGATAGGAGTAGCGCCCACCCATACCTTCGGGTAGCAGATAGGAGTAGTGCCCACCCCTACCTTCGGGTGGCAGATAGGAGTAGCGCCCACCCCTACCTTCGGGTAGCAGATAGGAGTAGCGTCCACCCCTACCTTCGGATAGCAGATAAGAGTAGCGCCCTCCCCTACCCTCGGGTAGTAGATAGGAGTTGCGCCCACCCATACCTTCGGGTAGCAGATAGGAGTAGGGCCCACCCCTACCTTCGGATAGCAGATAAGAGTAGCGCCCTCCCCTACCTTCGGGTTCCAGCAAGAGGAGCCTTCGGGTCGCCTCTGTCCTGGGCCAACTGTTTGCTTTGCATACAACTTAATATAATTAAATATTAAACTTTTAGTGTTTCCGTATGTTTCTCTGTAGGTGTAAAAGGATGTATAAAAGTATAACTTATTAAGGCTGGCGAGAATTTGTTTAGAGAATATATAGGACAGCATATGGATTAGGACTGTTACCGGTACACGTGAACAAGTAGATCAGCTAGTAGATACTACAGCAGTACAGAGGTGGAGATTCTCAGGGTAGATAACCTCAAAGGAGCTCCCAACACACAGCCCCCATTCTTAATCGTCGCACCAGAGGAATATAATAAGATCAGTTGGCTTCTAGGGAGAACTGACGATAGCAAATAAAACAGAAAACAACTGACCGGCCCGACAGTCTGACTGACAGACGGTGCGACTGGACTAGGATCTGAGAATCTCCATTTAAAAGAAACCAAATTTTATTCGGATGGAAACGTTTGTCCTTCTACAATGGGTCTAGAGATTCCAAGGTACCGGTACTGGGTTGGATGGGAGGAATATGTTGAATAGAATTCAACATACTTTTGCAACATATTTCGGCTCAATTGGCCTAACAGGCGTCAGTTATCTCCTGACCGGCTGCCTATCTCACCCCCTACTGGAGAGAGAGCGGCCAACAATTATGTGAGTCCCTTTCCTGATGACCTTTCTGGCCCAAACCTGGAGGCCAGAGTGTGAGGGGGGGGGGGGGGGGGGGTTCTGGAGTGGGAGACTACTCTCATGGTCCACCCGACCAACCACGCCATTGGTGAATCTGAGGCCAGTCACTAGACTACTACTACTACTAGGATCGGCATGCTGCATTGCAGCTGCATTCTTAAGAATGCTGTGCCGGCTTATCGACAAAATTACACCGCCACAACTCCCTATCACCCATGACATTTGCTAGATCATCCGCATCTTCAAGGCCAGTGTCCTTTAAGATGCGTCTCAAGAAAGTCATGGACTGTCCACCATGCTTATTCACTCCATGAGGCTGCCAAAGTACAAGATTATGCAGTGGCTGGTCCTCACGGCGAAACCAATGTCCTGCAACGGCCAGTCACTAGACTAGCCTTAGTTAACACGCTAACACTCGGGTCCCCAATGCGACAAGGTGAGCTGACTGCCTTGTCAGATAAGCTTTCGCTTTCTCGTAGCGCATTGGGTATTCAAGAGCTCCGAATGCAGACTGGACAGACTGATGGGGTTCTGATTAAGGACATGGGGTCGGTTGGCGACTCGCCCTCGCGTCAGCAGATGATAGTGGCAATGGTGCATTTGTGTCTACTGTTGACGTTTACACAGAACCATCTGGACCATCTGCCCTTATTATATAGTCTTGTGTAGCAACCATCAATTCGGTGTTCAAGTGATTTTGTCAGTACTGAACTTTGAAACTTTGAAAGTCCTCAGCAAGTCTCTGATCGGATTAGCATAAGCTCAGAGGATGGTATGCTTGAGCATGTGGATGACTTCTGTTACCTGGGATCATGGATCCGGAAGTCAGGTGAGGACCTTCGAATACGTAAGGGAAAGGCATTGGCAGCCTTGAATATACTTTCCAGGATTTAGAAGTCACCGAGAATTAATCGTAAACTTAAGGTCCGATTATTTAGAGCAGCAGTAGTTCCAGTACTCCTCTATGGGAGTCCATGATGGGCTCTAACTGCTGAGGACACCAAATCTCTGGATGGCACATTCACAAGAATTCTACGCCGGGTTTATTGTGTCAAGTACAATGCACACATCTTCAACGAGACACTATATTTACATTGGAGGTGTCTCATTGGTTCCCCCAAGCTTGACGCTAGAACAAAGTCGCCTCCGCTTTGCAGGACATTGCTTTCGCCGTGAGGACCGGCCAGTGCATAATCTTGTACTTTGGCAGCCCCATGGAGTGAATAAGCATGGTGGACAGCCCATGACTTAGCCCATGACTTTCTTGAGACGCATCTTAAAGGACTCTGGCCTTGAAGATGCGGATGATCTAGCAAATGTCATGGGTGATAGGGAGTTGTGGCGGTGCAATTTTGTGGACAAGCCGGCACAGCATTCTTAAAAATGCAGCTGCAATGTAGCATGCCGATCCGGGTCAGAGTAAAACGCGGATCCGGATCTGGATCCGGATTCTACATCTAACATTGTCCCTACGGAAGTCGATTTTTTTACATTTTTATAACTGCCAAAAATAAAACTATAACCTGTTCTATTGACTTTAGTTTATTGTTTTGGTTAAAATAACGTGCCACTGTAACCTGCTCCTTTCCCTTAATTGATAATTTTGGAATCCGGATCCGTGTTTTACACCTACCCTGCCGATCCTAGTAGTAGTAGTAGTAGTCAGCACTGAAGGGGGGGGGGGGGGGGGGGGGGGGAAGAAAGGGAGGGTTTCTAGGCGTATCCGTATACTCATTCTTTTCACGAGAATTTCTTTTCACGCAGTTCACCAATAATCACTTTCACCCTATGATATGTTTGGCGGGTATCATTGAGGTAAACAATAATACGAAATAGCGGAAGGTTTTCATTTCAGACATTTCTGAAATGTTTTGTCCTCTATTGGCAGACTGGAGCACTGTAGACATATTAGTCTTCATTGAAAGACCCAGTTAATGGTCTAGTACATATCTGCAGCTTGAACGGATTTCAAGTTAAAGAAGAATTTGAGGACATTTTTATGTTTAGACTTGTAGCCCTCTAGCTTGAGACTATTGAACTGATGGTCTCTGATTCTGAAATTCTCTCAAAAATCTCAACTTTGGGTGCTGTTGATGTGTACAAATTTTCAACTCGACAATCTAAATCCAACAAATTTATTAGCATGTCAAAATCGTAACGACAACGACGACGACAACTATTTCCTAAAATTCCAACTTCGCGGTTCGCCCCACAAAAACACGTATAGCCACATTCAACATTTCAATAATTATAACTAGAGTTTGTTGTTAAAGTTGTTTGCAGATATTTGATACTTTCATGGATAATATTTTAGTTTACGTTTCTTTTTTACATATAATTTAACAAAAATGCTAAGAAAATTTCCGATGTTTTTGGATTGTTGAAAGGAAATTAAATAGACATTTTCCTTGCTTTCCATTTGGGATATTTCCACAGCGCGGGTTTCGCAAGTCTTGCATAAATTAATCGATTTCCTTTCCGTGACTGACCCTATCTTTATTTTTATTCACATGATATGAGCCAAAACGCATTACTATATTATGTGTGTTGAGGCCGGATGTG
>JAUCBJ010001594.1:0-70539 GCA_032718475.1 Nemertoderma westbladi
CAAGGCGTTGCGTTGGTCTAAATGCAAACCGGTATGCATCCCAACAGAGGCCTCTGTCATACCACACCTATCCTTCACCTGTCTCCAAACCCAATAACGGTCCACTTTTAAGCGTCCACAATACTACAGAAGTTAACAAAGCTATAGATAGAACAACGAACCTGCTTGTTATGTTTGTGGCTTTGGATAAGAAGATAAGTCCTTGGGCGTCTAATTATAGCAGTAGATGGATGCAGTTACACTCCCAGATCTTCTGTTATCTTCCACTTACTTAATAAACACACCTTACCGGATATCTCAGAAGTTCCCCCATATGAGACAAGCAGACTATCTATGTTCGCTTCCCACAATGTGATATCTTTAAATACTAATAAAGATCCGGAACTTCAATATCGCGTTTCATCATTTCATACATTTATGGCTGTCTAGTTTAGTTTTCAATTCTGGGTTATTATTAATAATTTCCTGTTTTTCAAAGTTTAAATATCATAATTATTATCATTAAATTTCCTGTTGATTTTTATAATAAAAATATAAAAGCAAAAGCAAAAAAACAAAGATTCGGGCGAAGTCGGAAGCGACCCGAAGGCTCCTCTTTCGATAGCTGCTACCCAAATGTAAGGGTGGTTTATCACAAGTTTTGCTCCCGCTATTATACTTGTTATTATTGTATTATCGTGACCTACATAGGTTATCTATAGTAGGTCATGGTATTATCACAATAACAATACATACATCTGATAGTAGTAAAAAGCAACTATAATTTGACAAATTTGACAAGTTGGTCTGGTCAAATAATAATGTACTATAGTGGATATGTGAGGTCAACTTCATTCAACTAGTTAACACTTGAACATCAGAAACTGAAAATTCTCATTGGAGAAAATTGGCGGAATTCATATACTAATTTGCCTGTAACTTTGCACACTGGTCCCTCACCAATAATTGGAGACCTTTTGGTACCAAATGGGCCTCCGGAAAGAATTGGGGGCCCCATTAAATTCGAATCTGTCGTGACAGCTTCACATACATTTAAAATCCCATCGTAGGAGTTTATAATTAAACAAAACAAAACTAGGCCAAAGTCTTGGAAAGACAATCTGTCGCTTACTAGAGCAGAACGGATCCCTCCACGGCCCCAATCCATACAGCCCAACCGCATAACTACGCAGAGACCTACTGTACAGTAGGCTTGCTATCTGTCGAAGGACATGGATACGGACAGGCCCTTACTTTTAAAATCAAGCTCAGATTTATTGACGGCTTGTGCTTCCTTTTAATCATCCCAATGTTATCCATAAACCATCAGCCCATAACTAAGCGTTTTAGCCTTCGATTGTAGTTGGTACCTGCGGGTATGAAACTGGAAAATATTCAAAGGATAGCCGTCGTCACAAAAAGGATGACTGTAACTCTAGTGGTTTTCTTCTGACTTTCCCGTTCACCCAGAGGTTGATGACGGGAAGTCTGGAGAAGTTTAAGATGATCGTAATTACTCTGCTTGCTTATCGGCGAACGTGAAATGCGAAAAACGGAGGCAATTCGAAGGCTCCTCTCTCTCTCTCTCTTGGCTGTTTCTTGTAATATCCAGGGAGTTAGACCCTATTCAACTATATTTCCCATTACTGGAATACCACTCAGCCACCAGTCAACCTACCCATAATCCTGTTTCTTGCGAGACAGGGATGGCACCACACTATCTCTCAAAGTTGAAGCTTTCTTAGATTAACTCTCGGGTCTTTTTTCTAAATCATTTATATATTATTAAATAAAATCTATTTTATATTTTTTATCCAAAGAATTATTTTAATTCGTTGTGGAGCTGTTTCAATAGACAAAAAGTTTGAGGATATTTCATCAAAAGTAATCATAGAATGAGCATTGAGCAGAGGAATATACTCGGTTAAATAAAGGGTCCTTTCATACACCCTGAAAGAGTCGATACATACGATGCATTACAACAGTCGAGGCATTACAACAGTCGAGGCATTACAACAGTCGAGGCATTACAACAGTCGAGGCATTACAACAGTCGAGGCATTACAACAGTCGATGCATTACAACAGGTGATGCATTACAACAGTCGAGGCATTACAACAGTCGAGGCATTACAACAGTCGTGGCATTACAACAGTCGAGGCATTACAACAGTCGAGGCATTACAACAGTCGAGGCATTACAACAGTCGAGGCATTACAACAGTCGAGGCATTACAACAGTCGAGGCATTACAACAGTCGAGGCATTACAACAGTCGAGGCATTACAACAGTCGAGGCATTACAACAGTCGAGGCATTACAACAGTCGAGGCATTACAACAGTCGAGGCATTACAACAACCGAGCCATTACAACAACCGAGCCATTACAACAGTCGAGGCATTACAACATTCGAGGCATTACAACAGTCGAGGTATTACAACAGTTGAGGCATTATAACAGTCGAGGCATTACAACAGTCGAGGCATTACAACAGTCGAGGCATTACAACAGTCGAGGCATTACAACAGTCGAGGCATTACAACAGTCGAGGCATTACAACAGTCGAGGCATTATAACAGTCGAGGCATTACAACAGTCGAGGCATTACAACAGTCGAGGCATTACAACAGTCGAGGCATTACAACAGTCGAGGCATTACAACAGTCGAGGCATTACAACAATCGAGGCATTACAACAGTCGAGGCATTACAACAGTCGAGGCATTACAACAGTCGAGGCATTACAACAGTCGAGGCATTACAACAGTCGAGGCATTACAACAGTCGAGGCATTACAACAGTCGAGGCATTACAACAGTCGAGGCATTACAACAGTCGAGGCATTACAACAGTCGAGGCATTACAACAGTCGAGGCATTACAACAGTCGAGGCATTACAACAGTCGAGGCATTACAACAGACGAGGCATTACAACAGTCGAGGCATTACAACAGTCGAGGCATTACAACATTCGAGGCATTACAACAGTCGAGGCATTACAACAGTCGAGGCATTACAACAGTCGAGGCATTACAACATTCGAGGCATTACAACAGTCGAGGCATTACAACAGTCGAGGCATTACAACAGTCGAGGCATTACAACAGTCGAGGCATTACAACAGTCGAGGCATTACAACAGTCGAGGCATTACAACAGTCGAGGCATTACAACAGTCGAGGCATTACAACAGTCGAGGCATTACAACAGTCGAGGCATTACAACAGTCGAGGCATTTCTTAAACAATTTTCAAAAGATATATTAACCTTTATGATTATCATATTGAAAACAAAGCCATTATGAGTAATTTGTAAGATTTACTTACTGTAAGAAAATCGTGTCCGTTTGTCTGTCTGTCTGTTTGTTTGTTTGTCACACGAAAGTCTCCGAAACTATCCGGTCAATTGTGTTGTTTTTAGTACCATCCTGTAGTCTATGGTCTGAATGGGTGTATAAAGCAATTTTCAAAAAATACATTCATTAGTTTTTGCAAAAAATGAAATAAACGAAATGTGCAATAGGCGCAATGATAAAATAACACCAATAACAGCTGGTGTTCATGATGAAAAATGGCTTATGTAATGGATTTCTACACAGGCTTAGTATAAATCAAAGAGGTTGCCAAGATATTGTACTTAGTAGGCCTACACCCATACTGTTTGCTTAGTTAGGCCCTACTGCCTAAACTCCACTCCCTTACAAACTTGATATTCTTCATAGGGTAGCATTAGTGTGTGTTAAATATTTTATACAGCTGATAGCCTTCTCAGTCAAGGTATGGGCGAATGTGAATTTCTTACTAATTCCAGGTGAATGAATTTTAGTAATATTGTAGGCTTTCAACTGTAGTACTACAATAATTGGTGTAATTAGAATCATGAGAGGGAAACGTACAGTAGGTTTAGAAAATTGGATCATTGTCAGGCCTAAAGGAACAAAGTGATTTAAGAAGTTAAATATTAGTATATTAATTAATTAATAGAAGTGTTCTGAAGATTTACATCCCGCGTGGTTGCACGCCACTAGTTTATCGAAATAGTCTTATGGCCAGAACGTTGATAGCATGCCATTATTCATTAGATGCCCAGCTTTTATCTGCGACAATATTATCTATACACTTTACTTACACCATTCATCTGCCTGGTTTTCCGAGTAATTTCAAGATAAGAGTAACTTCACATTGTTTTTGGCCGGTAGTGTTGGTGATGAATGGGACCCTTTCTGGGCTCCAATAAGTTTATCCCTTTGGTACAGAATGCGATGCCCTTTGGCAATATATTCAATATCGGCCAGAACAAAACATACTTTTCTATCATTGACTTCTATGGGAAAAAAATCTGTTGTGATAAAATTGTGAATTTGACATGAAGTTGATGGCGACTTTACAACTATTTCATATTGACTTGAATTGACGTGGAATTCTTCACGTCGCGTTTTATAATCACCATTTAATAATAATTATTCATAGTCAACATTAAATGTGATGTAAAATTTGATTTGAGTAATCCACGTCACAATTTTAATAACACATTTTTACACTGTATCAAACGTAAAATATTTGCATTAAAATGACTTGAAAATATGTGTACTTGTGTACTTGTTTCCCGTCATTTTCGCTAACTTATTTTAACGTCCCGATATGGGTCACGGATATCCAATGTAGTGTAGTTTTAGAGAGTGTTTGTGGGTGGACCCCGGCATTACGCTTACATCGAATACATAAATCAAATCCTGTAGATGGTGTTGACCTGTGGCTCTAGCTCAAGGATGATGGGGGCCGGAGCCTGGACCGGAAGCCATTGCCATTTACCATTAGTGCTGACAACTTCAGCTATCATTCACGCAACTGCAGAAGGTTGCTGTTTCTCATTGGTTGATCTTGGCATATAGTTTCTCAGCGGATTCACTGATAGGTTGATTTTACCTCTCAATGTTTGAATTTACGTGGCTTTATACAGTTATAGCTGTGGGGATGAAGGTTAACGAGTCATAGTAACAGAGTAGGAGTGCAGATGCTATCCTGTCCTGCAGCAATCAGCTGGAGTTTTGGCTCAGGGCTGCAGCTGCACTACTGCCGGTTACTGACTACGAAGCAACAGTACTGCATACTGCAGTACAGTACAGAAACAAATGTGCTACCGGTAGCCCCGCAGTCTATGGCATTACATCACCAGGATATTGCAGTCAGTCTTGCTGTCTTGTACTGGTATTCTGTGGCAGTACAGCAGCATTAGGCTTAGGCAACATCAACATTTATCGTACGGACAGCTGGATTACCGCCTAGGCCTATGGCATTACGTCAAATAAACAGACCAGCATACCGCATACGTTAGACGTTAGACATTGTGGATTGAGACGCCGTGACAGGTGAGGATTGAAGTGAAGACTGAATGTGAAGGATGGGTAGCCTAGGGCTGTAGCGCTGTAGGTAATTGGGTAGGTCAGTCTGTAGGTATCTGATCATCATGTTACAAAATGACCAGTTGACTGTCTGAAGGTAAAATCGACTGGTACCTAGCAGCCTAGATGCCTAGCTAAGCATAATTTAACTGTTTAATTAATAGGCTTAATAATAAATAAATAGGCATAAAATGCTGTATTCGCGAGACAGGTTTTGTGCCATTTTTGGTCTGAAAACTGGCACAAAAACGCCAGAGTATTGAGTAATGTTGTACCGTACACCGTACAGACGTACGTCAGTCCGTACGGCAGTCAGGCAGTCCTAATTAAATCAAAATATGATTATGTTACAAAGTTTGTGTTGATTGTCATAACACCTGAACACTGCTGCACTGTAACCTGGTAACAGGTACAAATATGGTAAAATAGTACAGTAGGCCTATAGCTGTGTAGGATAAAATAAATACACTAAATAAATAAATATCAAATAATTACGGGTACCAGTACATCGATTTATTAAATTTACATTTACAGTAAGGTAGCATTCCTAGCAAGTTGACCCACTAAAGGCTCGAACTCTTTATTGGCGGAGTTAACAATAATGGTTGAATGTAAGTTATTCCAAACTGAAAAAACTTTAATATCGTGTATACTACAGGTATAGGCTGATAGGCCTATCTACTGATCTAGTATAAGTATATATATGCTGTCTATATCTATTTCATAATGGCTTAGTAACTTGAGCTTCAAGTTAGATTACGCACTCGCGCTCCTAATCCTTAATCAATACGATAGTTGGAATTTGAATTTGGAATTTTTTAGAAACAAATTAAACATAAAACAGAACAGTTAAATTTTGATAATTGAATTAATTTCAAAGCACATTAATAAGCACCTATCCAAGCGTATTAAATAAGTACTTACAGAATTATAATAGACAGTGGGTAGGGATATACTTCATTTTCGTTATTGGGAACCTGCGATTGTGGTGTTCAGAGTTTTTCAGAGAAGATTTGGAAAACCCCTGCGATTTAATGAATAAAAAGAAAGTAAATCAATGTTCGAGAATATATTATATTATTTTCTATTATACTTTCACAAACACTTATGTAACTAGCTTATTATAATGTGTACTTTAAAGATTGAAGGCTTGCTTTAGCAATTATTAATGGCCATCTAATTCTAAATAAGGGTTTATGGTCAGGTTGTGGTATATCTCAGTATGTAGGTGGTGTTCCCTTCACGTATAGCCTACTTAATTGTTAATCTTTATTTGCAGTGCCCAGTAAAGAGATGCCAGTTATGGATCGCTAGCCGAGGACGTAGAATCAACTTTAATATTGGATTGGTGCAGAATTATTCGTTCTCTTGTGCTTTTAGTTAACATAATATATCAACTACTTCAATGGATGTTTAAATCAAAATCTCCATTCTTTCTATATGTATATCTATTTATAATTTATATATCGATTTGATAAGGTATGTATGTATAGTATAACAATTGTTTTAATTACCGGTACTGTTTTCTTTTTATATATTTATATATATTATTTTATTCCGTAAAATTTCAATTATTTTGTTGGTTATTTTTATAAAAATGTTTTTTGTACAAGTGGCACTTAACAATTTGCAGATATGAGTATTAGAATACTGTGTATGTTAGTTTTTTTTGTTAAAAATATTTGAAAAAAAAGAATAACAAAATCAGTTTTAAATTTAATCAAATTTATTCGCAGATGAAAAAAATTCGATCGATTATTATCGACATTATTTTCGATCGATTATCGATTTTCGATCAATGTTGAACAACCCTACCATACTTAACTCCTGTTAGTATATTAACAACGATGTATGGTAGTATGAAGGATGAACGAAGATAAATTATGTAGCACAGTATAATAATGCAAGAGTACCGGTACATAATAACTTTGGATGAGTTCTTTCCTATGAAACTACCCCTGAAACTTGAAATTGCCTTCGCTAAGTTACAACAGAAAATTCAAGGACGAAAGTTTCTGTTAAACCTAATGCTCTATCAATATCAATACGTATCAATACGTATTATATAATTACCGGATAAATTCCACCATTAAGTTAACTTTGCAGCAATATAGTTTTTTTTATAAGACCTTTCGTTTTTAATTTTTTATGTAACATCTCGCGTGTTACAACTTTAAAATAAAAAAAAAAGCAAACAGTCGGCCGAAGCCGGAGGCGACCCGAAGGCTCCTCTTTCGATAGCTGCTACCCGAGGGTAGGGGTGGGCGCTACTCCTATCTCAAGACTTTAAAATAAAACTACATAATTCGTACTTGTTTCGTTAACGTGCTCTGGACCTCGTATCTGAATGCATCATGTCTATGGGTGCATTCAGTGTAACCCTATGGGTGCAGTCAGTGTAACCCTATTGGTGCAGTCAGTGTAACCCTATTGGTGCAGTCAGTTTATCCCTATGGGTGCAGTCACTGTAACCCTATTGGTGCAGTCAGTGTAACCCTATGGGTGCATTCAGTGTAACCCTATGGCTGCAGTCAGTGTAACCCTATGGGTGCAGTCAATGTAACCCTATGGGTGCATTCAGTGTAACCCTATGGGTCCAGTCAGTGTAACCCTATGGGTGCAGTCAGTGTAACCCTATGGGTATATAGTCAGTGTAACCCTATGGGTGCAGTCAATGTAACCCTATGGGTGCAGTCAGTGTAACCCTATGGGTGCAGTCAGTGTAACCCTATTGGTGCAGTCAGTGTATCCCTATGGGTGCAGTCACTGTAACCCTATTGGTGCAGTCAGTGTAACCCTATGTGTGCAGTCAGTGTAACCCTATGGGTGCAGTCAGTGTAACCCTATGTGTGCAGTCACTGTAACCCTATTGGTGCAGTCAGTGTAACCCTATGGGTGCAGTCAGTGTATCCCTATGGATGCAGTCAGTGTAACCCTATGTGTGCAGTCATTGTACCCATATGGGTGCAGTCAGTGTATCCCTATGTGTGCAGTCATTGTACCCATATGGGTGCAGTCAGTGTAACCCTGTGGGTGCAGTCAGTGTAACCATATGTGTGCAGTCAGTGTATCCCTATGTGTGCAGTCAGTGTAACAATATGGGTGCAGTCAGTGTAACCCTATTGGTACAGTCAGTGAAACCCTATGGGTGCAGTCAGTGTAACCCTATGTGTGCAGTCATTGTACCCATATGGGTGCAGTCAGTGTATCCCTATGTGTGCAGTCAGTGTAACCATATGGGTGCAGTCAGTGTAACCCTGTGGGTGCAGTCAGCGTAACCCTATGTGTGCAGTCATTGTACCCATATGGGTGCAGTCAGTGTATCCCTATGTGTGCAGTCAGTGTAACCATATGGGTGCAGTCAGTGTAACCCTGTGGGTGCAGTCAGTGTAACCATATGGGTGCAGTCAGCGTAACCCTATGTGTGCAGTCATTGTACCCATATGGGTGCAGTCAGTGTATCCCTATGTGTGCAGTCAGTGTAACCATATGTGTGCAGTCAGTGTAACCCTGTGGGTGCAGTCAGTGTAACCCTATGGGTGCAGTCAGCGTAACCCTATGTGTGCAGTCATTGTACCCATATGGGTGCAGTCAGTGTATCCCTATGTACGTGCAGTCAGTGTAACCATATGGGTGCAGTCAGTGTAACCCTGTGGGTGCAGTCAGTGTAACCCTATGGGTGCAGTCAGCGTAACCCTATGGGTGCAGTCAGTGTAACCCTATGGGTGCAGTCAATGTAACCCTATGGGTGCAGTCAGTGTAACCCTATGGGTGCAGTCAGTGCAACCCTATGGGTGCAGTCAGTGTAACCCTATGGGTGCAGTCAGTGTAACCCTATGGGTGCAGTCAATGTAACCCTATGGGTGCAGTCAGTGTAACCCTATGGGTGCAGTCAGTGTAACCCTATTGGTGCAGTCAGTGTAACCCTATTGGTGCAGTCAGTGTATCCCTATGGGTGCAGTCAGTGCAACCCTATTGGTGCAGTCAGTGCAACCCTATTGGTGCAGTCAGTGTAACCCTGTGGGTGCAGTCAGTGTATCCCTATGGGTGCAGTCAGTGTAACCCTATGAGTGCAGTCAGTGTTACACTGTGGGTGCAGTCAGTGTAACCATATGGGTGCAGTCAGTGTAACGCTAAGGGTGCAGTCAGTGTAACCCTATGGGTGCAGTCAGTGTAACGGTAAGGGTGCAGTCAGTGTAACCCTATGGGTGCAGTCAGTGTAACCCTATGGGTGCAGTCAGTGTATCCCTATGTGTGCAGTCAGTGTAACCATATGGGTGCAGTCAGTGTAACCATATGGGTACAGTCAGTGTAACGCTAAGGGTGCAGTCAGTGTAACGCTAAGGGTGCAGTCAGTGTAACCCTATGGGTGCAGTCAGTGTATCCCTATGTGTGCAGTCAGTCTAACCATATGGGTGCAGTCAGTGTAACCATATGGGTGCAGTCAGTGTAACGCTAAGGGTGCAGTCAGTGTAACCCTATGGGTGCAGTCAGTGTAACCCTATGGGTGCAGTCAGTGTAACCCTATGGGTGCAGTCAGTGTAACCCTATGGGTGCAGTCAGTGTATCCCTATGTGTGCAGTCAGTGTAACCATATGGGTGCAGTCAGTGTAACCATATGTGTGCAGTCAGTGTAACCCTATGGGTGCAGTCAGTGTATCCCTATGGGTGCAGTCAGTGTAACCCTATGGGTGCAGTCAGTGTATCCCTATGTGTGCAGTCAGTGTAACCATATGGGTGCAGTCAGTGTAACCCTATGGGTGCAGTCAGTGTATCCCTATGGGTGCAGTCAGTGTATCCCTATGGATGCAGTCAGTGTAACCCTATTGGTGCAGTCAGTGTAATCCTATGGGTGCAGTCAGTGTATCCCTATGGATGCAGTCAGTGTAACCCTATTGGTGCAGTCAGTGTAACCCCATTGGTGCAGTCAGTGTAACCCTATGTGTGCAGTCAGTGTAACCCTGTGGGTGCAGTCAGTGTAACCCTATGGGTGCAGTCAGTGTAACCCGATTGGTTCAGTCAGTGTAACCCTATGAGTGCAGTCAGTGTAACCCTATGTGTGCAGTCATTGTACCCATATGGGTGCAGTCAGTGTAACCCGATTGGTTCAGTCAGTGTAACCCTATGGGTGCAGTCAGTGTAACCCTGTGGCGCTATGGGTGCAGTCAGTGTAACCCTATGGGTACAGTCAGTGTTACACTATGAGTGCAGTCAGTGTAACCCTATGGGTGCAGTCAGTGTAACCCTATGGGTACAGTCAGTGTTACACTATGAGTGCAGTCAGTGTAACCCTATGGGTGCAGTCAGTGTAACCCCACGTGTGCAGTCAGTGTAACCCTATGGGTGCAGTCAGTGTATCCCTATGTGTGCAGTCAGTGTATCCCTATGTGTGCAGTGCAGTCAGTGTAACCATATGGGTGCAGTCAGTGTAACGCTAAGGGTGCAGTCAGTGTAACCCTATGGGTGCAGTCAGTGTAACCCTATGTGTGCAGTCAGTGTAACGCTATGTGTGCAGTCATTGTACCCATATGGGTGCAGTCAGTGTATCCCTATGTGTGCAGTCAGTGTAACCATATGGGTGCAGTCAGTGTAACCCTATGGGTGCAGTCAGTGTAACGCTAAGGGTGCAGTCAGTGTAACCCAATTGGTTCAGTCAGTGTAACCCTATGGGTGCAGTCAGTGTAACGCTAAGGGTGCAGTCAGTGTAACCCTATTGGTGCAGTCAGTGTAACCATATGGGTGCAGTCAGTGTAACCCTATGTGTGCAGTCAGTGTAACCATATGGGTGCAGTCAGTGTAACCCTATGTGTGCAGTCAGTGTAACCCTATTGGTGCAGTCAGTGTAACTGTATGGGTGAGGTCAGTGTAACCCTTTGAGTGCAGTCAGTGTAACCCTATGGGTGCAGTCAGTGTAACCCTATGGGTGCAGTCAGTGTAACCCTATTGGTGCAGTCAGTGTATCCCTATGGGTGCAGTCACTGTAACCCTATTGGTGCAGTCAGTGTAACCCTATGTGTGCAGTCAGTGTAACCCTATGGGTGCAGTCAGTGTAACCCTATGTGTGCAGTCACTGTAACCCTATTGGTGCAGTCAGTGTAACCCTATGGGTGCAGTCAGTGTATCCCTATGGATGCAGTCAGTGTAACCCTATGTGTGCAGTCATTGTACCCATATGGGTGCAGTCAGTGTATCCCTATGTGTGCAGTCAGTGTAACCATATGGGTGCAGTCAGTGTAACCCTGTGGGTGCAGTCAGCGTAACCCTATGTGTGCAGTCATTGTACCCATATGGGTGCAGTCAGTGTATCCCTATGTGTGCAGTCAGTGTAACCATATGGGTGCAGTCAGTGTAACCCTGTGGGTGCAGTCAGTGTAACCATATGGGTGCAGTCAGCGTAACCCTATGTGTGCAGTCATTGTACCCATATGGGTGCAGTCAGTGTATCCCTATGTGTGCAGTCAGTGTAACCATATGTGTGCAGTCAGTGTAACCCTGTGGGTGCAGTCAGTGTAACCCTATGGGTGCAGTCAGCGTAACCCTATGTGTGCAGTCATTGTACCCATATGGGTGCAGTCAGTGTATCCCTATGTGTGCAGTCAGTGTAACCATATGGGTGCAGTCAGTGTAACCCTGTGGGTGCAGTCAGTGTAACCCTATGGGTGCAGTCAGCGTAACCCTATGGGTGCAGTCAGTGTAACCCTATGGGTGCAGTCAATGTAACCCTATGGGTGCAGTCAGTGTAACCCTATGGGTGCAGTCAGTGTAACCCTATGGGTGCAGTCAGTGTAACCCTATGGGTGCAGTCAATGTAACCCTATGGGTGCAGTCAGTGTAACCCTATGGGTGCAGTCAGTGTAACCCTATTGGTGCAGTCAGTGTAACCCTATTGGTGCAGTCAGTGTATCCCTATGGGTGCAGTCAGTGCAACCCTATTGGTGCAGTCAGTGCAACCCTATTGGTGCAGTCAGTGTAACCCTGTGGGTGCAGTCAGTGTATCCCTATGGGTGCAGTCAGTGTAACCCTATGAGTGCAGTCAGTGTTACACTGTGGGTGCAGTCAGTGTAACCATATGGGTGCAGTCAGTGTAACGCTAAGGGTGCAGTCAGTGTAACCCTATGGGTGCAGTCAGTGTAACGGTAAGGGTGCAGTCAGTGTAACCCTATGGGTGCAGTCAGTGTAACGGTAAGGGTGCAGTCAGTGTAACCCTATGGGTGCAGTCAGTGTAACCCTATGGGTGCAGTCAGTGTATCAACGCTAAGGGTGCAGTCAGTGTAACGCTAAGGGTGCAGTCAGTGTAACCCTATGGGTGCAGTCAGTGTATCCCTATGTGTGCAGTCAGTGTAACCATATGGGTGCAGTCAGTGTAACCATATGGGTGCAGTCAGTGTAACGCTAAGGGTGCAGTCAGTGTAACCCTATGGGTGCAGTCAGTGTAACCCTATGGGTGCAGTCAGTGTAACCCTATGGGTGCAGTCAGTGTAACCCTATGGGTGCAGTCAGTGTATCCCTATGTGTGCAGTCAGTGTAACCATATGGGTGCAGTCAGTGTAACCATATGTGTGCAGTCAGTGTAACCCTATGGGTGCAGTCAGTGTATCCCTATGGGTGCAGTCAGTGTAACCCTATGGGTGCAGTCAGTGTATCCCTATGTGTGCAGTCAGTGTATCCCTATGTGTGCAGTCAGTGTAACCATATGGGTGCAGTCAGTGTAACCATATGGGTGCAGTCAGTGTAACGCTAAGGGTGCAGTCAGTGTAACCCTATGGGTGCAGTCAGTGTAACGCTAAGGGTGCAGTCAGTGTAACCCTATGGGTGCAGTCAGTGTAACCCTATGGGTGCAGTCAGTGTATCCCTATGTGTGCAGTCAGTGTAACCATATGGGTGCAGTCAGTGTAACCCTATGGGTGCAGTCAGTGTATCCCTATGGGTGCAGTCAGTGTATCCCTATGGATGCAGTCAGTGTAACCCTATTGGTGCAGTCAGTGTAATCCTATGGGTGCAGTCAGTGTATCCCTATGAATGCAGTCAGTGTAACCCTATTGGTGCAGTCAGTGTAACCCCATTGGTGCAGTCAGTGTAACCCTATGTGTGCAGTCAGTGTAACCCTGTGGGTGCAGTCAGTGTAACCCTATGGGTGCAGTCAGTGTAACCCGATTAGTTCAGTCAGTGTAACCCTATGAGTGCAGTCAGTGTAACCCTATGTGTGCAGTCATTGTACCCATATGGGTGCAGTCAGTGTAACCCGATTGGTTCAGTCAGTGTAACCCTATGGGTGCAGTCAGTGTAACCCTGTGGCGCTGTGGGTGCAGTCAGTGTAACCCTATGGGTACAGTCAGTGTTACACTATGAGTGCAGTCAGTGTAACCCTATGGGTGCAGTCAGTGTAACCCTATGGGTACAGTCAGTGTTACACTATGAGTGCAGTCAGTGTAACCCTATGGGTGCAGTCAGTGTAACCCCACGTGTGCAGTCAGTGTAACCCTATGGGTGCAGTCAGTGTATCCCTATGTGTGCAGTCAGTGTATCCCTATGTGTGCAGTGCAGTCAGTGTAACCATATGGGTGCAGTCAGTGTAACGCTAAGGGTGCAGTCAGTGTAACCCTATGGGTGCAGTCAGTGTAACCCTATGTGTGCAGTCAGTGTAACGCTATGTCTGCAGTCATTGTACCCATATGGGTGCAGTCAGTGTATCCCTATGTGTGCAGTCAGTGTAACCATATGGGTGCAGTCAGTGTAACCCTATGGGTGCAGTCAGTGTAACGCTAAGGGTGCAGTCAGTGTAACCCAATTGGTTCAGTCAGTGTAACCCTATGGGTGCAGTCAGTGTAACGCTAAGGGTGCAGTCAGTGTAACCCTATTGGTGCAGTCAGTGTAACCATATGGGTGCAGTCAGTGTAACCCTATGTGTGCAGTCAGTGTAACCATATGGGTGCAGTCAGTGTAACCCTATGTGTGCAGTCAGTGTAACCCTATTGGTGCAGTCAGTGTAACCGTATGGGTGAGGTCAGTGTAACCCTTTGAGTGCAGTCAGTGTAACCATATGGTTGCAGTCAGTGTAACCCTATGTGTGCAGTCAGTGTAACCATATGGGTGCAGTCAGTGTAACCCTATGTGTGCAGTCAGTGTAACCCTATTGGTGCAGTCAGTGTAACCGTATGGGTGAGGTCAGTGTAACCCTTTGCGTTCAGTCAGTGTAACCATATGGGTGCAGTCAGTGTAACCCTATGTGTGCAGTCAGTGTAACCATATGGGTGCAGTCAGTGTAACCCTATGGGTGCAGTCAGTGAAACCCTATGTGTGCAGTCAGTGTAACCATATGGGTGCAGTCAGTGTAACCCTATGGGTGCATTCAGTGTAACCCTATGGGTGCATTCAGTGTAACCCTACGTGTGCAGTCAGTGTAACCCTATGTTTGCAGTCAGTGTAAACTTATGTGTGCAGTCAGTGTAACCCAATTGGTTCAGTCAGTGTAACCCAATTGGTTCAGTCAGTGTAACCCGATTGGTTCAGTCAGTGTAACCCTATGGGTGCAGTCAGTGTAACCCTATGTGTTCAGTCAGTGTAACCCTATGGGTGCAGTCAGTGTAACCCTGTGGCGCTGTGGGTGCAGTCAGTGTAACCCTATGTGTGCAGTCAGTGTAACCCTATGTGTGTAATCAGTGTAACCCTATGTGTGCAGTCAGTGTAACCCTATGGGTGCAGTCAGTGTAACCCTATGTGTGCAGTCAGTGTAAACTTATGTGTGCAGTCAGTGTAACCCAATTGGTGCAGTCAGTGTAACCCGATTGGTTCAGTCAGTGTAACCCTATGGGTGCAGTCAGTGTATCCCTATGGATGCAGTCAGTGTAACCCTTTGGGTTCAGTCAGTGTAACCCTATGTGTTCAGTCAGTGTAAACTTATGTGTGCAGTCAGTGTACCCAATTGGTTCAGTCAGTGTAACCCGATTGGTTCAGTCATTGTAACCCTATGGGTGCAGTCAGTGTAACCCTATGTGTTCAGTCAGTGTAACCCTATGGGTGCAGTCAGTGTAACCCTGTGGCGCTGTGGGTGCAGTCAGTGTAACCCTATGTGTGCAGTCAGTGTAACCCTATGTATGTGTGTAATCAGTGTAACCCTATGTGTGCAGTCAGTGTAACCCTATTGGTGCAGTCGGTGGGAGTCTTGAAAATTTATGCATGCGAATTTTCCTTAATATGGGAATTTTTGGAACCAGTGATTTTCATATTCACCCCACTTTTGCCCTTCATCATAGCAATGTTCATGCTTTTGTAAAATTATATGCATGTTGGCAATTTTTAAAGCATAACAGACTCCACTATAACGAATTTTAGTTTTTATGACAACTTTTGGAGTCACTATATCTTCCCAACGGTGCAGAGCGACTAGTGCAATGTACACTTATACTTATTTTAAACGCTTGTTTCTAACGAATTAAAGCGAACGAAAATTATGGCTCACCCAGCAAGGAGGAGGTGAGAGGGGAAACTATCTGTTTCAAATTTCATGAAATTTTATTAAGATTTCTCTACCCACCGTTATTACCGTTATGGAAAATGAACCGGTTATAGTGCAAGTCTATTCTAACAATAAAGAATAAACTTTGATTTTATTTTATTTGAGGAGAGATAAGTGTGCGGGTTACAGTTTCGATTTTGTTCATATTAGCGGTTTCCGGCTGTGGTTGTCGGCTGACGCGTAAACCCGAGGTATTCTATACGTTATATAGGTTATTCTTTACAGGTGCAACAATGTTTAATTTAATTTAATCAATGTGTTATTTTTATATATATTTCAGGAGCCACTTGGGTGAAAGAATTATCAGGTATCTAATTTCCACGGAAAATCATTATTCTAGAAAACGGAATTCAATTCATTATTAAAACAATCGGAATTCAACAATCCCTTTATTATTATTAATTGGTCATATAATCTCTGTAATTCGACTTTTAATAAATTCTATGTAGATCAGTTTTATTCGCTACCAACATGTTACCCAACCCCAATATCGTCGCCATTAAACGGAGTCCTCTGGGCGAATCAAACCGTAATTCTTTATCTCCTATGACGAGTCTCGCTATTAATCTCGACAACGTGCTCAACACTTCCGGTGACGTCACCACTGGTCCAGTCCCTGACACCCCCAGCCCGTTCCTCTGCAGTAAACTCCGAGGAAGCGGCCGCGGTTTATCCTTAACTCGACGTTTCTCCCTCGACGACTTTCCCTCGGATTCCGATTCTCCGTCGACCTTTAAGAGACCCCGGTGCCCGCTGGGGGGCGTCGGGACCCGTCTCCAGCGCTACCGCTCGGGCCCAGTTGGTTTCGCGTCGAACCGCCCGCCGCTGATCCGCTCCGGTGCGGTGGATCTCCCGGACGACTCGCCCTGCTTCGTCGCGGATTGCTCCGGGGATTGTCCCGACAAGGAGAACCGCAACCCGACCCGTCGCCCCGGGGAGCAAGCCCCCGCCGTTCGGACGACCAAACGATCGCCGCTCAAGTCGATCCCGCTGTTGCCGACCCGTTCGGCGCCTCCGGATCACGAAACTCCGACGAAATCCTCGGGTTTCGCCTCCGATGGATTCTCGGTAGACGATTTAACCGCGGACGGCGACTCTCCATCCCCAACCAACCCGAACGTTAAACAACTCTACGACGCCTTCGATAAGAAACCCCTTACCGCTCCCGGAAAGGCGAGATTAAACTTTACGACTTTCGATAAAGATAACCAATCGGTTTCTCCCGAAGGGGTAGTTCCCATCCGGAATATCGACGTCGAAGTTGTCAGCTCGGGGGGCTCCTTCCTGCTGAAGAGACCCGCGGTGAAACCCAAATCGTTAATTCGATCTCCGGCGAATAAACGGAGTAAATACGAGGAGGATGACTCTCGGACCGGTCGTCTACAACCTCTGAAACTCCAGCGGTCCCAATCGGTGTGTCCGGAGGAGATCAACCGAATCCTCGATCGGATCTCCAACACCGACGTTATCGGGGATGGGAGCGCGAGCCACGCGCTCCCGCTGGTGGTCGGGAGGCGTCCGGATTGCCGCTCCATCGAGGCGGCCACCCTGGTCGGCCTGCTCGACGGTCGGTTCGCCGACTCGGTTACTCGCTACCTCGTCATCGACAGCCGCTACCCGTTCGAGTACCGCGGCGGCCACATCCGGGGCGCGGTAAACTTCTACACCCACGAGGACCTCTCCGACGGGTTGTTCCGCTCGGCGCCCCCCCTCCTCGGGGCGGCTAACGAGTCGCAGCGATTGGTTCTCATCCTGCACTGCGAGTTCTCGTCGGAACGGGCCCCTCGCGGCTATAAGTACATCCGCGAGCAGGATCGACTGGTCAACTCCACGGTCTTTCCCCATCTACACTACCCCGAGGTTTATTTACTCCAAGGGGGATATAAAGAGTTTTATTCCCGCTACCCTGAGTACTGCGAGCCCCGCGGATACGTACCAATGAACCATTCGGAATATAAAGACGACCTCCGCAGGTTTAAATCGAAGGCCAAAAGTTGGCCACCTTACAGACCAAGTAGAAAGTAATTATTGTTTTGTTATTTTGTGTTATTTATAATATTTATACATTAAATTTACGGTGGAAGTTCATAATATTTCATTTTGTGTTCTTTGCTATTTACTTGCTTTGCTACTAGTGTTGCTATTTTAGGTTTAGGTTTTATTTCCCAGTCTTACATATTTTTCGTTTTGTTTACTTGTTTTTATTAATTCGCTTTTACTGGTGACTTGGCATACTTTTTGCTCCTATAGATTTGTTTTTCATATTGTTTTTCTAATTTTATTATTTAGTTTTGAGCCAAATATTATTAGTTTTTACTAGGTTGTATCGATCGTTTGCATTAGCTATTCCCATACAAACTACAATTCGTACAAAACCAGCCATATTCAATATCATAATGTACCACCCTGTTTGTTTGTTTGGTATAGTTATGAAATAATTTGTATGTTTAATGTGTTTTAGCATGTAACTTATCTTTGCTAGCCTTGCCTAATATACCATTTTTCCTCAAACCTCTTGTGACAAATATTCTATAACGTCCCCTCCATACTCAATAACGTCACAACCAGACTCAATAACGTCACACCCTTACTAAATAACGTCCCTCCCGTACTCAATAAAGTAAGGTCCCCTCCATACTCAATAACGTCCCAACCAGACTCAATAACGTCACCTCCATACTCAATAACCTCCCCTCCATACTCAATAACGTCCCATCCAGACTCAATAACGTCCCAACCACACTCAATAACATACCACCCAGGGTCAATAACGTTCCCTCACTCAATAACGTCCCTCCCGTACTCAATAAAGTAAGGTCCCCTCCATACTCAATAACGTCCCAGCCAGACTCAATAACATCCCACACAGACTCAATAACGTCCCCTCCATACTCAATAACGTCACAACCAGACTCAATAACGTCACACCCTTACTAAATAACGTCCCTCCCGTACTCAATAAAGTAAGGTCCCCTCCATACTCAATAACGTCCCAACCAGACTCAATAACGTCCCCTCCATACTCAATAACGTCCCACACAGACTCAATAACGTCCCCTCCATACTCAATAACGTCACAACCAGACTCAATAACGTCACACCCTTACTAAATAACGTCCCTCCCGTACTCAATAAAGTAAGGTCCCCTCCATACTCAATAACGTCCCAACCAGACTCAATAACGTCACCTCCATACTCAATAACGTCCCCTCCATACTCAATAACGTCCCCTCCATACTCAATAACGTCCCAACCAGACTCAATAACATCCCACTCATACTCAATAACATCCCACCCATACTCAATATCATCCCCTCTATACTCAATAACGTCCCAACCATACCCAATAGCAATAACGTCCCCTCCATAATCAATAACATCCCAACCAGACTCAATAACGTGCCAACCAGACTCAATAACGTCCCAACCAGACTCAATAACGTGCCAACCATACTCAATAACGTGCCAACCAGACTCAATAACGTCCCAACCAGACTCAATAACGTGCCAACCAGACTCAATAACGTCCCAACCAGACTCAATAACATCCCACTCATACTCAATAACATCCCACCCATACTCAATATCATCCCCTCTATACTCAATAACGTCCCAACCATACCCAATAGCAATAACGTCCCCTCCATACTCAATAACGTCCCAACCAGACTCAATAACGTCCCAACCAGACACAATAACGTCCCAACCAGACTCAATAACATCCCACTCATACTCAATAACATCCCACCCATACTCAATATCATCCCCTCTATACTCAATAACGTCCCAACCAGACTCAATAACGTCCCCTCCATAATCAATAACATACCCATACTCAATAACGTCCCAACCATACTCAATAACGTCCCAACCAGACTCAATAACGTCCCAACCAGACACAATAACGTCCCAACCAGACTCAATAACATCCCACTCATACTCAATAACATCCCACCCATACTCAATATCATCCCCTCTATACTCAATAACGTCCCAACCAGACTCAATAACGTCCCCTCCATAATCAATAACATACCCATACTCAATAACGTCCCAACCAGACTCAATAACGTCCCAACCAGACTCAATAACTGCCCAACGTGCCAACCAGACTCAATAACGTCCCAACCAGACTCAATAACATCCCACCCATACTCAATAACATCCCCTCTATACTCAATAACGTCCCAACCAGACTCAATAACGTCCCCTCCATAATCAATAACATACCCCATACTCAATAACATCCCCTCTATACTCAATAACGTCCCAACCAGACTCAATAACGGCCCCTCCATACTCAATAACATACCAACCAGACTCAATAACGCTTCACCCAACTCACTACGTATATTCCATTATATAATTAATTATCAGCTACTTTTTTTCACCATTGTGAGGCGAGCCACGAAGTCGTTGCTTACAGATCAGTACGGCCCCAATTGGCATGGTCTGTCTGTCTGTGTTTGTCTACCTGGTTCAATGCTTGAAGACCAATATCTCAGCAACGGCTTGTACTAATTTATTGAGATTTAGTACTAAGTGTCAGCAGTAGACGAAAAGTGTCGGCTGTAGACGAAACGTTTTGTAAAAAATTGCAGAGAATTTCTCTAGGAAGAGCGACTTCCTAAATTCCTTCCAATTTAGGATGTAAAATACAGAATTTTCACACCGTATAATGCCTATTGGGGGTGTACGAAAAACTTACGCGAAGTTCCACAGACATCGTGCGTGTGAATCACATCAACGTGTACTGCTATATAATGTTAGTTGATTCATGAACGTAGTTTTTATTTTAACTATTTCCCTTGTGTTGTTGTCTGTAAATAAATTTACCTCAATGGTGTCTGCGCCTTGTGTAATCCCGTATGTAGTGTGACCCACTCCTATTTAGTGTAATCCCGTATGTGGTGTGACCCACTCCTATTTAGTGTAATCCCGTATGTGGTGTGACCCACTCCTATTTAGTGTAATCCCGTATGTAGTGTGACCCACTCCTATTTAGTGTAATCCCGTATGTAGTGTGACCCACTCCTATTTAGTGTAATCCCGTATGTATTGTGACCCACTCCTATTTAGTGTAATCCTGTAGTGTGACCAATCATATTATTTAGTGTAATTCAATAGCCAGACTCGCCTTACGATACCTTTTATTAATCATGGCCGGACTTACTGTAGCTTAGCAACCAGTATACTTACCATCTCCTGGTAGACCAGAAGTTATCAAATCAAACAACCGAAGCCTCATCATAATTATATATTAAGCTGATTTTTAATTTCGTGTTTGTGTGTTGAACTCTTTTACCACTGTCGACTAAATAAAGTTATTGTTTATTTAACTGTTGTAAATAAACCCATCGATTGTCACTCTGTAGTCGTTCATATAAATACTACCTGATTTCATATGATTTTTTATCTCAGCTCGTTTTCTTATACTTACCCAAGTTAAATATTTCCAAATTTTTTGTTCGACCTAATAGACAGCAGCCTTACGCCTCCTTATTTCATTAAATCGGAATGTTACGTCTCCTTCACTTATTCCATAATATATTTTCTCATGTTTTGTTGCAATATTCGAATAATATTTATCATTCTGTGTAAGCCCTACTTATTAGGGCGTTAAAGAATATGTCACTGAATTTATCTGGATTTCTGACCCCAATTTATTATCTATCGTTAAGTGTCTTTATTTGACACACCACTTTGTCAAAACATAACACCCCACTCACCCCCCTTAAAATTATACATCAAAGCTTTGCGCTGGGATAAAGATAGACTTCCAAAAATGTCACAAGTTGAAAAGTACTGTTTACCCGAATCTTGGTACAAAAACGATAAAAGTGATTACATAGAACTTATATACAAGACTTCTAGACGCCCAACCCCCGCCCCCTCATCCTATAACCCATCTGTAGACTCCCAACCCCCGCCCCCATTATCCTATAACCCGTCTGTAGACCCCCAACCCCCGCCTCCCTTATCCTATAACCCATCTCTAGACCCCCAACCCCCGCCCCCTCATCCTATAACCCATCTCTAGACCCCCAACCCCCGCCCCCTCATCCTATAACCCATCTCTAGACCCACAACCCCCGCCCCCCTTATCCTATAACCCATCTCTAGACCCCCAACCCCCGCCCCCTCATCCTATAACCCATCTCTAGACCCGCAACCCCCGCCCCCTCATCCTATAACCCATCTCTAGACCCCAACCCCCGCCCCCTCATCCTATAACCCATCTGTAGACTCCCAACCCCCGCCCCATCATCCTATAACCCATCTCTAGACCCCAACCCCCGCCCCCTCATCCTATAACCCATCTGTAGACTCCCAACCCCCGCCCCCTCATCCTATAACCCATCTCTAGACCCCAACCCCCGCCCCCTCATCCTATAACCCATCTGTAGACTCCCAACCCCCGCCCCATCATCCTATAACCCATCTCTAGACCCCCGCCCCCTTTATCATATGACCCATCTCTAGAAGCCCAACACCCGCCTCCCTTATCCTATAACCCATTTCTAGACCCCCAACCCCCGCCCCCTCATCCTATAACCCATCTCTAAACCCTCTCTAAAGGTAAGGGTTTACGATTCGGTGGAATCAACTTTCATTTTAACTTTCTGTGTGACATGTTTTTATAAACGCCGCTGTTGTAATGATGTTTAATTCGGTAGTGGTTCTCTCAATATCTAAGTTCACGTTCTCTCCATCAATCTGTACAGATAATTAATTTAATTGAAGGCGTAATTAACTTCAGTTTTTAGTATTTTTCTCTTATCAATCATTCGCGCTATATTTTTATATTAATATTTGATAATGTTGACGTACTACTGTAAATGATAAAACCTATTAATCGTTGAATCAACGACCTTTTTTTTCATTATCACCTTATAAATTTGAAGTAGATAAAGTTTCCATCGGTACATTCAAACCGCTATAATAATGGTGAAGAATAACAGCAGTGCGACCGACTGGGGCAATATCGACTGAGATACATTTTTAAAACGATCGCAGCTAAAGATTGAACTCAACCAGGTCAAATAACTAGAACGCCAGCAAGCTGGCTAGCTTTAAGAAGACCGTCTATAACACAAAAAAACAGAAAAAACGAAATTATAATTCCCATCAAATGTAAACATCTCCCTCCAAGCTGTCACGGAGAAAGTAGAATTAATGTCACGCCCAACCAGTTCGCAACCCTGTACGGTACTTTGTTCCAAAATCGACGTTTGCGAACTTTGTACCAATGGGTAGCGAACTTAGTTCCAATGAATGCGAACTTTGTTCCAATAAATACGAACTTAGTTCCAATGCTTCTTTGCGAACTTTGTTCCAATAATTGCGAGCTTTGTTCCAATTGGAAGTTTACAAAAATAAACGAATTAAAATTAATCAGGTTTTTTAATGAGTACCTTAGAATATATATCAAAATATATGCGGTCAACTATTTTTTACTTCAGTGTTGTAGACTAGTTTAGGCTAAACACTCGAATTATTAGATATTAGAGTGCGAGGCGAGGCGGAACGTGCGAAGCCACACGGTGGTGTATGGTGTAGAGTAGGCGTCTTGCCTCACAATAGGTTAAATGATAGTTATGGACTGGAACACTGAAGGAAATTGTTGGTACTGAATCTATTCGTAATCGTAATATCTTGTTGTTATGCCGGTATTCTTATGTTAGTTATTAAAAACCTATGGGGTGGGATTCATTGGAACAAAGTTCGCATCTATTGGAACAAAGTTCGTAACTATTGGAACAAAGTTCGCATCCCATTGGAGCAAAGTTCGCAAAAGTAGGTTTTGGAACAAAGTACCGACACGCTAACAGTCTTCTAATAATATACCACTTAACTATTCCTAAACCACAGGACACAATAATTTAGCACTTTAAGTAGAAGACCGTTAGGACTTCTTACTGTAAAAGTATTCACTATGTATCTGTATATAGGGTGAACTCCTCCAAAGCTATAGCTCGTCCGTCAATGAAACTTATATCAATCGACGCAGCTCAAACCCAGGATGTGTAAAAAAAAGTTTCGAAAAAAATTATTAAAGTGTCTTTTTTTATTTCGAAAAATAGCCGGAAAACACGAAAATTGCCATCAACTCAACGATATAAACACCAGCTGCTGGTGCTCATGGCGGGCCTAGTAAAGCTACTACTATTGATTGAAATGGCTAGGCCCAAACTGCAGAGAAGTATATTATTTGCCAATAAGTTTATTACTATCTCACTCTATCCCAGACAGAAAGCAAACATTGTACCTAATGTATTAGCCAGCCAGCTGAATAGCTCTTCCCAGAGAATCCTATGGGAATATCTAATGGGTTACTCACTGCTATGTTAGGTGGGACACAAGCTGATTGAATTATAAGGACTGGGCCGTTCAAATGTGGGGCGAGACACGTAGTCGGCGAGCCTTTGCATACGGTTCATATAGGGCAAATGGGGCATGTCCGTCTGTCTGTCTGTCCGTCCGTCCGTCTGTCTGGTAAATGTTTGAACGCGAATTTCTCGGCATCGCTCGTTCGGAATTGAACCAAACTTAGTAGGTAAGTAGTAGAGAGAAAGTTTAGAAAGTTTGTAAAGTTTGGTCAAAAATCATGCAGTCTGACGTCAGCTACGACAGATTATGTGGTTTTTAGAAAATGTTAAATTTCTCGGGAAGGCCTCATTTTCCTGAGCTGAAATTTTGGTGGCCTGTAGAGAATCATGAGGTCTATCTTTTACGAAATTGAAAAGTTAAGACATTTAATTGGGGATCCGCTAGAGACTCAGAAGTAATGACATAGGCCTACCGGTACGGTACTGCTGTACAGTGCTGCACTGGTAAGTACGAAATTGCAGAATAACAATTTGACACCACCTAGCGGATTAACATATGATTGTATATCGAATGAATACATTTATAGCATGGGATATGGGGTCCAAACTAGACATGCCCCATTTGCTCTATATGAACCGTATGCCAAGGCTTGCCGACTACGTGCTGCGCGAAGTCCCCACGAACGTGTTTTATAGGTTAATAATAATGACATTTAGGGGGTGGGATATCTCTCTCTTAAACTGTAAGCAAAGCTGTTCGATGGGGTGAGGGACCCAACTACACTACGTTTGTCTTATTGCCGCCAGCTTGTTGGCTTTTAGTTATATTACAGCCATACCCATACAAGTGTAAAAATTAAGCTCTGTGGCCTGTACATTTCCGTATAAAATTATATAAAATAAGCTTCTTGCCGTCAAAAAATATATGTTTGTTTGTTGGTCTGTGTGTGTGCGTGCACATTGATATTGGCTTGGAAGAGAACGTGTTCCACATGTTGGGATATCAAGTATTCTTGCAGCTTTAACTCCGTCTTCGTTCAATCCAATATTCCACTAACAATCAGTCAGCTATAATCACAACAGCTCTGCCGTGCAATGTAAAAAGACTATGTAATGTTATAATCGAGAACACCGTATCTACTCTAGTTCTTAAGATATGCAATGTAGAAAGGCCGTAAGTCAACAAATGTATAGTGTTACAAAGGTAAAAGACCGTAAGTGCAATACAAAAGACCGCAACTAATTAAATTTATGCAAAAAACCGAAGTCTCAAGACTTGCGGTGTTTTGTCATTGCCTACTGGCTCCAGAAGTCGAGTCGAGGAAATCCTGCCAAGCACCTAACTGATCTAGACTTTGCTGATGACTTAGTAGTACTCTCGAAATCACTAGAGGGAGCCCAACGGCTCCTCAGCTCATTAGAACATGCTGCTTCTAGTGTTGGTCTTTTTATTAACTCCAGAAAGACCAAAATTTTGACAGTTAACTTTGAAAGTCCTCAGCAAGTCTCTGATCGGATGAGCATAAGCTCAAAGGATGGTATGCTTGAGCATGTGGACGACTTCTGTTACCTGGGATCATGGATCCGGAAGTCAGGTGAGGACCTTCGAATACGTAAGGGAAAGGCATGGGCAACCTTGAATAGGCTTTCCAGGATTTGGAAGTCACCGAGAATTAATCGGAAACTTAAGGTCCGATTATTTAGAACAACTAAACTATGCATTCAACTCCGCCTGCTCAGACCTATACAATAACAACTCTATACAGTTTACCGTAGACTACTCCAGAAAATCCATAAACTACCTAGATGTTACTATTCAAGCTTCAAACTCAACAAAACTAACAACCAAAATATATAGGAAACCAATGTCTAATAAACTACCCATCGCATACTCAAGCTTCCACCACAAACCATCCTTGCTAGCCATAGTTCGAGCTGAACTGCTGCGCATTCGCCGACTAACGGATTCAACAAATCATTTCAAACAACAAAGGCATTTATATCTCGAAAAGTGTAAACTCAGAGGATACCCCTTGAACTTCCTTTTAAGTTTGTATGCGTGGGACCCACCCCAATGTTCAACATTCACTGCCGCCGAACACGATCAGGACTTTCCGCATTCACCAAGCCATACCAATCAACAAAACAACATAAAACCTCCTACCCAACGTTTCTATCTGTCAACGACACCACAATTTATCCCTACCCTCAGCAAAGTTGTGCGTCGGCATAACAGACGAGTTCAGCACCTTGGTGTAACATTACAAACTGTCCCACGAAATGCACCTACTTTGGGAAAACTTCTAATACGTAAACAGGAACCACAAACAGCTCCAGGTAACCATCCATGTTTGCAACCCCGCTGCCTCACCTGCTTGGCAATTACGGATATGAAAGAGACACCATGGGGCGAGCCAATCATCGGGAGGTTTGATTGTAAATCCAGCAACATTCTCTATACCATTAAATGTAAAACTCACCCCTATCAATACTACCTCGGTCAAACTGAACAACGTCTGCACAAGAGGCTCAATAAACATCGGGAGAACATCAACAGCTACAGGAAAGCTCTGGATAAGGCAATAAAGAACAACAAGCCGATATGTACTGTGACAACAACTGACCCGGAGGTGCTATTGCTTCAACATTTCAGTAGCTGTAATAATTACGAAGTAACATGCGTCCAGCAATTTCGTAACCACCAGCGTCGTATTCATACTGAAGCATTACTCATTAATTGCCACCGCCCACCCCTCAATAAACTGGTACCACTTCTATAGAATGAAACTTCGACCCGATGGCTCGCCCCCACCTAACATTTGGATGTAACAAACTCACACCACCTCTAATAATTAATTAACTGTGCAGTACGCTCTACTTGCTGTAATATACATTGTGTCAGCCAGCTGTAATGTACGTACTATAGCCGAACATATTAGTATTCAATAGGAAATACCAAAACAAAAACTTTTTTTTAAAAATTGTAATACGTAATCTTGTAGGGATTCCCTTTATTTAGTAACAGTAATATGTGTCCTTTTATCCCCCTCTATTTTATGGCTTAGGTATTCTTTCCCTTCTTTTAAATATATTTTTAAATTATTTTTTATTTCAGAACCAACATTTTTTTTTTTTTTAGAATTTTTTTACCCTTTTACCAGCCTCACTTTTATTTGTAAATTTGTAACTCAACGACTTAATATTGGAACCAACAATTTTTAACAATTTTTAATCATTTAATGGTTTTAACGTTACCCACCCTTTTTACACCTCTTCATTTAGCACCCTTTTTTATTTTATTTTTAATTTTTAAATTTAATATTGAACGTCTAATACCTTAACAACACTTGTAGCCTACAATTATATCTCTAGGCCTACATACAGTATTATGATAAATCTAAATATGTTAATCTAATACATCCTATCATACTGTGTATATCGGAATTTGGTGGCATAATAATTGGTTGTACCGTACGTTAAATTTAATATTATGGTTTAGGTTTATAAATTGTGTTTTAATGTTGTTTTAATTTATTTACTGAAGACGTCCGTGAGGATGAAATGGCCATATAAATAGAAACTGTTTTCGTTAACCGTGGCATTAGACCCTTTCTACAGTCATTATCCCTGAAGTTATAATTATGGATACGCCACGAACGGCATCATTTCGACTTCTTTCCCATTTAAATATAAATCTCTGGATGGCACATTCACAAGAATGCTACGCCGGGTTCATTGTGTCAAGTACAATGCACACATCTCCAACCAGACACTATCTCCAACCAGACAACCGCCCCCCAGTTCTGAGTTTTTAGGAACTTATCGCCCTCGAGTCTTTTCGCCACCGAGTCTTTACCGCCGCTGGTCCTTTATGGCCCCTGTCATTATATACAGGATACTTTCCCCCAACTTTCTCATACTTCCTCTTGTAGAGGGGTAGGCCTACAGACAGGTATAATACGAATGGAAGTAATTGGCGAATGTGAAATTATGGCTACATATAAATAAATTATATCAGTTATTTGTTTATTGGTTTAGGCCGCGTTCACACTACCGAGTCAAAGTCAAAATAAAATAAATATAGCTAGCTAGCAATAATAAATAATAATACATAGGCCTAATATAATACATAAGGGCATTCTAGAAAAAATTAAATTTCTTGTGATGTGTTTTACATGTTGTCTTTTGACTTTGACTCGGTAGTATTAATGCGGTCTTAGACAGAATTGCTAAATTTACGAAATACCTCCAGTTTTACATTTCAGTATAAATAAGTTTATTGTTATTTGTCAGTGAACGAATTCATATTGATTATCTCTATATCCATTACTTTAATCTGAACTGCTTTGAGTGTTTTCGTCAACGTCAAATACTCGTTCTGGTAAATAAAAATCATCGGAATCTGTTGGCTCTGCATCACAAACACGACGAAATGGTGGTTTCATATCCGTGAAAACTTGTAGATTTTCTAGTAGATTTATCATCCCAAAACACCCTCTCTTGGTCCCAGCTAGAGTGTCGAGTATTTTTTCAATGTGGCTCTGAAATAATTTACACACTGCTTGGCATCTATCAGTAGTGTTTGGCAAACATCTACTACTCTCAACATGATCCCTGAAACATCCAACCACCACATTGCCAACCATGTAACGAAGTTCACTATTGTACGCCGCGATGTTAAGCGGCAGGACACTGAAGTCTACTAAATTGTCGATAAACTTCTCTAATAAATCAGGATTGAGCGTAAATTTGTAAGACATCTGATATAAGTCGCTGTGACCGAATCCGAATGTTTCAACCCAGTTCACTGCAGCCCTAAGTAGGTTGGGAACGTGACTTCCATCATCAGCTGTGTACAATTTATCCAGATCAAACATAAATTTCCTTGCACATAATTTAATTCGACTTGCGTCTTCTCTCGCTTCACTCTCGCTAACACTTCCCGTTGGCGAATATAAATGGGTTTTCTTTGTTTTAAAGAATTTCCACTCGATTATTCCATGATCCCCAAAAGCTACAACCATTGAGTCTACCTCACTCTCGTTCATAAAATAAAACACAACTTCTACTTCGTATGGAAGAGGTTCTTTAACGAAGACTTTAAGCTTCTGTGTTGACATTCGTTGATAACCTATGCCCGTAAACGAAACTTTTTGAATCACTCTTCCACTACTGTGACTTAACAATTCTAAAACGAGATATTTCTCGTCTTTCAGTATAACTTTCGACAAGAAATAATCTCGTGTCACCTTATCTGAATCCCCGTTATCTTCTTGAGTAATTTTAACACTAAGTTGTAATACAATTTTATAAAATATTGTAGAAGAGGCGTCTCCTTGTAGTACCTTATCGATTCTTATATTTTTATGAATTTTCTGTAGTTCCTCTTTTTCGCTGTCGTTTATCCAACCCGACGCTAGATGGCGTTCGTTAGGGTACGCGTCCACAAACGGATTAAGAAAATCCCTTATAGGTATTGAATAAATCGATTCCATTATGATAATTTAATTGTTGCCGTAATTTGATACTCAATAATTATATTATTTTCGGGAGGTACGATTATAGGCCTATAATGATTATTATTAGATTATATTAAAAACGATATTAAATAAGATTTTATAAAATTGAAGTTAAAATTGAGAGAAAACCATTTTTACTACTCAACTGTTTTCAAAAATATACCTTATAAAAACGCCTCCGCTTTGCAGGACATTGCTTTCGCCGTGAGGACCAGCCAGTGCACAATCTTGTACTTTGGCAGCCTCATGTAGTGAATAAGCATGGTGGACAGCCCATGACTTTCTTGAGACGCATCTTAAAGGACACTGGCCTTGAAGATGCGGATCATCTAGCAAATGTCATTGGTGATAGGGAGTTGTGGCGGTACAATTTTGTCGATAAGCCGGCACAGCATTCTTAAAAATGCAGCTGCAATGCAGCATGCCGATCCTAGTAGTAGTTATAAAAACACTAACTGTGGCTGCAACAATAATATCGTAGGTCGTCCAACCATATTCCAGAGAATCAAAACAGCTAAAAATTCAGTAAACAAAAATGCAAAACTAATGCAAACTTCTTACTCAGCGGATATTGGAGTTTATTCGAGCGAAAAAGGTTTTTTTTACACTATTTTGATATTTTGATTAAGGGAGAGTTCTATAAATTTTCATTTGCTGCAATTTGGTAAACGGTCGTCATTGAAGTTTCTTCGTTAAAGAAAGATACTAAATTTTATGGTACATAGCTAGTGTTTTAGGTAGGTTTAGCTAGTAATTTCAACACTGATTCCGACAACCTACTTCACTCTATAAATATTTTGTAGTCTAGAACGAATATTTTTTGTTCTAGAACATTTTTTAGAAAAAAATCTATATTCTATTTAAAACGTATGGAATCTTTCTAAAACGTGTTTAAAATCAATAAAAAAAAATTTTCAAATTTTTTTTTCAAAATATTTTTTTCACAATATTTTTTTTTCACAATTTTTTTTATTGGTTTTAAACACGTTTTAGAACGATTCCATGCGTTTTAAATAGAATCCAAATTTTTTTCTAAAAAATGTTCTAGAACAAAAAAATTTGTTCTAGAACATATTTTTATTTAAAAATGAATAGCTAACATGTTCTGGAACATTTTCTATATAAATAGTAATAAGAACTAGCTACTACAAAATATTTATAGAGGGAAGTAGGATGTCGGAACTAGTCTAAGACTAGCCTGTCTACGGAACCAGACTATCTAAAACACAGGTGCATAATCTTGTACTTTGGCAGCCTCATGGAGTGAATAAGCATGGTGGACAGCCCATGACTTTCTTGAGACGCATCTTAAAGGACACTGGCCTTAAAGATGCGGATGATCTAGCAAATGTCATGGGTGATAGGGAGTTGTGGCGGTGCAATTTTGTTGACAAGCCGGCACAGCATTCTTAAAAATGCAGCTGCAATGCAGCATGCCGATCCTAGTTGTAGTAGTATCTAAAACACTAGTTACCATAAAATTTAGTATCTTGCTTAACGAAGAGACTTAAATTACGTCCTTTGACCAAATTGCAGCAAATGAAAATTTATAGAACTCTCCCCATATCAAAATAGTGTAAAAAAAAGTGGCCTCTGTTTTTAAGTCCAAATCGACAACATGTTAGGCCGTATACATACACCATGACCCGTAATATAGTGAGTGTCATTTTCTGATGACACGGGCTACTTTTGCCAAATCGCACCCTCCGTGTCGTGGCCATTCTTCACATTAGTCGTAATTTTTTTCATATCATTAGAAAGCTTGCCCTGCAAGGATTCGAAATATGTAACAATATCTGAAATTCGTTGAGAAACAGCTGAGATATACGCTTTCAAAGATTGCAAGAATTATCGTTCGCAGGAGGCCATTTATTATATTTAATAAATACACAAAATTCTAGAATGTGATATTTATTTTATAAGTTGGTTGGCAACAGCGGTATTTGTTCTAGAACAATTTAAAAAATTTTTTAAAAATTAATGTACTATTTTTATTTTTTAATAATGTTCTAGAACATGTTAGCTATTCAGAGCTAGAAAAAAAAAGTTGCAGAACAAATAGTTTTTGTTCTAGAACAGTTAAAAAAATCTAAATTGTTTTTTAATTTTATTTAGAATTTGTTTCATATAATTTTTAATCGTTGCTGGCAAGATGGGTTTGGGGGGGTTAGCTAGTATTTTTTAAATAGCTAATTAAAATTAAAAAATTCGCTGTATTGAGGTCATTATATTTAGATATTAATGATATACTTAGAATACGTATACTGTATAATATTTATTATTTAGCAGACAGCAGGTAATATTTTCTGATCAAATCCAACAGAGCAGAAAATGGATTTTCTTTGTGTAGAAGCTTCCAACGAAACTCAGCTAGTTGTTGGGCGAAAGTCAAATCTTACAGTAGCTGTAGAAATTCGGATATTCTACAAAATTTAATTTCCTTGACATTAAATGAAACATAACTAACAAAAAATAAAATTTATAACCTTTTTGTAAAATTTGTTTTAGAACAAAAAATGTTTGTTCTAGAACATTTTATTATTATTTTTTTAAATGTATCTCATGTTCTAGAACATTTCATAAAAAGAAATAGCAAAAACTAGCTAGTAATAAAAAATTGAGTGGGGGGGGGGGGGGGGGGGGGGGGGGAGGTGCATGGCCTACTTATCCGTGTGATCCTTCCTCGTCACATCGAATATGTAGAAAAGTAGATGTCCCCATCCATATTGGACATGTGTAGGAAACATGTGGCACCAACTTCGCCCTCCGTATCCATTCATAGGATACCCATTTCTTTAACTCGTTTCTTGAATGTCGTTCACTGCTTACCCGTCGGGTTCTTCGGCGTCTCTCCTTGATTTAGATGTAGGTGCATCCATGCTTCCACCACCTTCTATTTATTATTTATTATTATTATTCTCCATTATGTGCTAACCAGAACTTCTTCTGTAACGCTGCTCCATCGTGTTTGACTATCTTCACCAGTTTAGATAAACTGGACTTTTATGCCAATTAATAGGGTGTCCCTCCTTATCAATGAGTTTGTTTGTTATTATTATTACCACTCTATAGGGCATCTATTATAATGTTATGTTTCAATACTACTATACTCGAGCGCACGTAGGCGCAAGCATCCAGTCAAACCGGCATTTATTTATTTATTTATTTATTTATGGAAATTATACATTCATTAAAAACTTATGTTTAAAATAATTAAAAGCGTCTGTATACAGTAAAATCATAAATTAAAACACGTATTCAAAGTTTATAATTCAGCACGGGATGGGGGAGGGTTTCAACCAATATGAAAGTTTGTATTTATTGGGTGCCAAGGAATTCCTGAATGCGGTCGTGTCGCACAGCAAACGGAATGTTTCTAGATATGAATTCACCATTATTCTTTGTACACCATGATGGTGGTTGGGACTGGAATCGTGAGTATAGAATATTCTTACAATAATTAGAGGTTGTCAATGATTTGAGGTCTGGCAGGGGAAAGGTTAGCATGGGATTGCGATACAGACTACGTATCCCATTGTGTTTCGAGTTATCTCGTGGTTGTTGTAACATAATACTCAAACCTGATTGCAGCGGAATACTCGGGCATTCTTTCACTTTTAATATGAGTCCAACTATTGACTTGTAAGCTTCACTGGAAAGGGGAAGTGTCTCTGTTACGTAATGTATCATTACAGACATAGTTGCCCAGACAAAGCAGATTTCGAAGTTGCTTCCTATAGTGAATGTCAAGAGTTTCTATCTGGCTTGAGTTTAATGAGCCATCAATAAATTTAATTCCAAATAATATTGACGGTTCTGCAATTGATTTCCACAGAGTCTAGAAATTCGGTTGAATTGGATACAAACATAGTAAGTGTAAATCCTCCTCGCGATAGACATTCTTTCGTTCCTTTCGCTAAATTATTTAGCTGTGATTTCTTGGTCCCAAGGTTTGCCATCTGGCCTATTAAAGTTTATTGATTCCCTCTTACACTGCGTAGAAACACATGGTGGTGATTTCGCTCCAAATATATGGACTAACATTTTATAAATGTCTACCGTTGGTTGTTTATTTCCCTCTTTATTTCCCTCGTACCATAGAAATCTCAAGCTATCTGTGTCATCCTCTGTGACATAGACCTGATAAAACATAGCTTGGACGTCGCATGTAAATGCGTATTTCTCTTCTCGAAAATGCCATAGTATATATAATACTGTGTTATAGATATTGGGTCCTTCCACTAGATAATCGTTCAGACATTTCCATCTGTCTTTGCTCTCGCATCCTGTACTATTCTATATATATCCTTGTGCGGTTCCCATACAGTATGTAGCGGTAGATAATTTGTCTTTACTGTATCCTTGATTCCTCTTGGCAATTTTACCGCCCATCCCATCAGGGTATATTTATTTATTGCTTCATGTACTTCTCTATGTTGTTTGTCATTCCCCCTTTATTTATGCTTTAAATAATATGAAATAATGCCATAATAATATGTATAAACAAATTTAGAAAGAAGAAACGCTGAGTTTTTACGAAACCCTTTAGCTATTATTATTTATTTTTTCAAACTGAAATTATTTGATCAATTATGTATTTAATATTATCTAGCTGTTATAACGAACCTGTTGAACCAATCGACGCCTGTGAATGGGTTTTTATATTAAAGTGTCCCCATTCAGCCATCGCATTATTGCAATTAATATACAAAAATTGCTAGAATTTATTTAGGTGATTTGTGTGGCTTGGAATTTGTAATGGATTTCTCGTGCCTCTGTGTAAAAGCTTTTGCGGACATAACAAGTCATTTTTACGCAATGCGCAGAATACTCTAAAATAGCCCTAAAATTGTTCAACTACGCGTCGGACAGAAATTAGAACCAAGATGACGAAATCTGTCAGCTGATTCTTTGTGTACGTGGAGATCCCTTTGTTTGAGCTTATTCGGCCAATCAGAGCAATCTCCCCGGTTATGCCAGTAGAGACCTACCTGAGGAAACTAGCGCATGCGCATTAGTTATAGTTTTTTCTGAGAATTAGATTCCTCTCAGAATTCTGTACTAAGTACGGACGTTTCAGACTTTGGCCCAAGAACATCTGATGGCTGGAGTTATAAGGACGTAAATCTATTAACTCATCTCAATACGACCAAACAAACTTAACATACGCATTGTCATACGCATCACATCGTAACATCAACTCATATGACTGAACACATACTGACTGTTCACCGCACTGTTTTAATGCTGATTTATATTGTGTTAATTGCTGTTTATATTAATGGATGTTATATTTGGAGAATACCGATAAATAATCGTAAACCCCTCAACTTTCTTGATTACTGAGGTAAGCGGAGGAAGGGTCTACCGGTAGCAACTGTGACTCAAATTATAGTGGTTTTTGTATGAATTAAATGCTATTTCATAATCCCTACGTGTGTCAGTTGCAATCTTCCATATATATGATAAAAATCAGTGAAGGTCGGCAAATTAGTGTGAATTAGTGTAAATTAGTGTGAAGTAGTGTGAAGTAGTGTGAAGGTGCGTGAAAGTTAATAAAGCATCTCCTAAAGAATGCGCTATTTACGAGATTCCATAACCATCTAGTTGTGATTAGTGTAAGTCATAACTCTGTTTTATACTTAAAGCGCCACGTCCCAAAGGAACTGTTAATATTTCCCCGAAAGTAAATATAGTTGTCAGAGATTATATAGTAGCGATCAATCGAATAATACAAAGTAGCCTACACCGCAATAACTTCCTCTGGAACCCGAATCCAGTCTCCCACACCATGGGTCATACGCCGCGCACGGACTGGCTTCGGCAGATGTAAATTCAGTACACCAGGTAATTGGTACGGGCAAAAGTCGATTCATAATTAAAAAGACATTTAAATTGGCAGGCTAAGCTGCTAAAGGTCTAAAAGCGTGAACATTAATAGATTTCGACTCTTTATTGCTTAGTAGGCAATAAAATCAAACGTACTGTTTCGGACGGTAGACTGTAGGCCTATTAACCCGAACCAGTACTTACCCAGTATTATTTGATTGTGAAATATTGTATATTGTAGGCTGTTAGGGGATTAGGGATTGATCACCCCTTACTCCTTTGTATGGTTTACTTATTCCTGTCAGTTTTATTTAGCGGTAAGTGTAATATTGAGCAGAAGGCGTGTAAGCCTGCTCAGATTGTATAAATAATTTGTAGGCCGGATTGTTGTCTAACTGTTGTTAGGTCTGAGGCGATTGCAGTGTATGTATAGTGTCTTTCCGATAAAGTGCTAGTTAGGAAGGTGGAGGCATCCAGTGCTGTAAGTTAAATCCCCCACGAAAGAATAAGTCGCACACGTAGTTAGAACGCTTACAAACTAACCATTTCGGAGATTGCATATACTGTGGTTTATTTAGGCTTGACAGTAGTCTGCCAGCATTTGGTCTGTGTTTTATTTGAATAGTCTGTACGGGTAGCGTAATATTTATTATTCAGAGTTTATGCAAGTATTTGCAACCTTCATCTCCCCAAGTTTATCCCTTACAGTAATTATGCTTGTTATGCATACCGTTATAGTTAAATTAACCCCGGTACTACTTCAGGACTGCTTGGCGTAGGACAGACTGGTAATTTTGTGCTCCAGTCACTCCAGCAGATACCGTGGTTCTTTTGGCTGTTCACTTATATTTAATTGCTAGTTATATGTTGTATAAGTGCTTGTACCTAATTTAGGGTTTAGAGTAAAGCGCTTTCCTGAAAGTAATTTAGTGTGTAGGCAGTATATTTGTGTTGTAATGTGGTTAATAGGTCCGTTAGCTCTGGTTGGCTTCGATAATTAACCTCTAGGTATACGACACTCCGGGTACATAACGTAGTGCTTATAGTGTAAGACTATAAGCCGTCAGACGGTGGCATTTCCTTATCTGGACAACGCAACGTACTTAATACTACTTTATTGGTTTCAAATACCTTAATTTCCTGTCAGTTTGTAAGAACCAGAAATTCTAACTCCTTGTTAGTCTGGTTCGTAAAGTTCTTGTTAAATTACCCTAAAAAAATCTACGTGTAACTTGTTTATTGTATATTTAGAGATTGTGTAATCTCAACCCGATACGTAAGTAATTTGTAGTGATAAGTAACTTAGTTAAGTAGAATTATCAGTATTAGTGTCTAACAAGTAGCACACCACTGAGAGCATTCAGCCTCTGTGTACAGTCATTGGTCCATATAAGAGACAGGTTTTGAACTTCGTTGGGTTCTGTGAAAAAATGTAAACACTGGACTTCCTCAGAAATTATGTAATAAGGGGTTTCCCGGGGCGTAGAATCCATTTTTCCGGGTCTTGAAAGTTGATTTCGCCTAGCAGTTGCTGATTTTTGAAGAAATGTTGCATGTCTCAAATTTGGCAGCGATTCTCTAATGTGAGACAAGAAATTCAATTGTAATTTTTTTTAATAACTAACATGAAATAACCTCATAAATATTACGGAGAATCTTGTTTGGTTCTTACAGCCTTTATTTGAGACAAAAGATCTGTAATTATTTGGCTATAGAAGCCCCTTGATGTTGATATTGAATTTGTCTCACGTTTGGGTCCATGTCTCAAATTAGGCAGAACTACCGGTACTACTGTAAGCCTAACCTTACTGAAATCAACAATTTTGAAGCACTGAAGTAACAGTGTGACTTTTGGAAAGAAGTCAGATGCAATTATAATGTATGTGTATAGGGGGCCTATGGTTTCTATACTTCAGATACTTAGATACAAAGGCCTAGCCTACATTTGTGTCTTGTTATGGTTATAATTTCCTTGTCTCAAATTAGGGGAAATTCATGGAAACCGATACCATATTAAAGACAGTAGTCAAATGTAAAACTATGAAATCTTTACCACATAAAAATAGTTTTATATAAAAATATAGCCTTTTTACTATAAAATGTCATAATTTCGAGAATCAGGTCAAAGTGGAATGCAAAAATCTCATATCGATTTTAAAACCTTAAAATTTATGAAAAAAAGCTTCGATTTTTGACGGGCCGCTAGAATATTATAAGTATATCCAATCCGGTTGAATTATACCTAACGATGTACAGGAATGGTTACAGATCATTATTCAAATTAGTTTTAAGTAGGTTTCTGTAATTATTTGGCTATAGGAGCCCCTTGAAGTTGATATTGAATTTGTCTCACGTTTGGGTCCATGTCTCAAATTAGGCAGAATGACTGTAGTGACTTCTTACTCAGAAATAATAACATTTATTTCAAATATTGACAAAACCCATTACGGGTATATATATATATTTATAAATCAACTCAATCAGATTTATAAATTAATAGGCCTGTTATGCATCAATTAGGTCTTTATATCAGTTGAACTACTGGTTAATATTAGTAATAAAGTAAAAGGAAGTAATCCCTAAAATTTGGATAATCAGTTATTATTAAATAATTGACATTACCGGTGTTTACGGTAAGCTTATTATATTTATATAAAATAGGCTAAACTTATATACCGGTATTCTGTGACTAATCATAGTCTGTACTGTAATAATACTGATATATATAATATAGGTGTATACCGGTATTTTAATATTAAATATATACCACGTTACATTGAGTAGCAATATCGGTAACTACTAGACTGACAGTTGATACTGATTTCCCCTAGACAAGCTTTAACTGTTATTATAGTAATAGGCATTCAACTATAAAATAAATTATGTCTGACACAAAACAAGCACTGTCAGATAGTCTCTTGGAATCTATTATCGGCACTAGGGCTCAAGTGTAACTCTATTTCCGACACCGAAGAGTTAATGCCCGAGATCGTAACAAGGATGGAAGAAGCGGTTTATCCAGATCCACTTCTAATTCTTCCTGGAGCAGTGCTCACTAGATTACTTATAGCTGTAGAAGAAAATCAAGCGGATTGGATGAGAAATAAGAGATCGACCAGGGACAGTTACACGGGCTACCCGATGGAAGAACTAAGGTCTATTGTAGAGATTCAATGGAACTTCCACGGACCCGGACTCCCGTTTAACTTATTGGAAGCTGCCTGGGAAGACTTATACCAAATGGGAGTAGTGAGGGACACCCGAGATCCCACTGTATGAAAGAGGTCAGCAGCAGGATATGTCCAGGGATTCTTCAACTCCTCGGAACGAACAGAAACGCGGTTATTTCCACAACCACAGGGACCTCAAGAGCAGGGAGCACTGCTTTACCAAGTAAGATAATGTATATTGAGGATCAGATTAATCCTTTCAGCCTTTGAAGAAGCCTCGAAGAGAAGTCAAGACACGTCGCTGCAGGTGGCTGTAAAGACTTGGTTCCAACGAGTCAATGTTGAAGTCCAGGGATCAACACAATGGAAGTGACTAATGGACTAACTGAACGCATAACCCACGGAGAATCAACCGATGCAACCTTTTCTCATGTGGAAGGCGAGGCGGTATCCGAAAAACCTCAGAATAAGGATGCTATTGACATCTATTTGTCGGATTATCAACAATTTATAGGTGACAAAGAGCTAAGGAGACGTCTAGCTGGACTTCACCCCAATAGTGAAGGAGCCAAATTCATACTGGACTCTTTAGATGCGGATACATTAGCTGCGGAGCAGGCTAAATTTGATGAAAGCATTCTCATCGCAATGGACCAAGAAAAAAATAAAAGGAGGCAAATAGAAGACCAAAAAGCAGCAGCGGCAGCGGCAGCGGCAGCGTCAGCGGCAGAGGCTGAAAGAAAAGAGGCAGCGGCAGCAGCAGAGGCTGACAGAAAAGCGGCAGCGGCAGCGGCAGTGGCAGAAGCAGAACAGAGGGCATCTGAAGCGACAGTCCAACTAGAGTTGGAGAACCTTCAGGCGAAACAAGATTACTTAAATAAACAAAGGGCAGCTACTCAGATGCAACTACAGAGTCGATCTACTCCCAGAAGACAGGGATTTACCTCCTCGGATGAAGGTGATACAACTGATCCTGAAGGTAAAGGTAATAAATCTCGTCAAGCGGACATAGAAGAGCACCTCACAGGCATAAGTTGCCTAACTTACCCCCTGCGGTGAAAAGGGAGCTAGCTATTGTAGACTTAAGTAATAGATAACCAACAGCCCAAATTATAAGAGTAGAAAGACTCCCTACTATAGTAGATGAGCCAGAAATAATTAGGCCTGTTAGCGAAGCCACTCCCTTAATAGAGACACCTTTGCTCCCAGAACCTAACTCTCAATTCCCTATACACAGTACCAAACTACCTGTGCCCAGTAGACAACTGACAGAATCTCAGACTGTTATCGACACCGAGCAAGAGATAATAAATCGATTGTCTCCTGTCATCCCGATGTGCCATCCACCTACGATGTTGGCGACTCCCGCCTCCGCGGTGGAGTGGATGGACGAGGGACGACGGGAGATGGAGGAATTGCTCGGGCAATTGGAAGAAAATATTGCGAGATCTTCCAAACAAGTCCGAGAATTGGAAGGGACTGTTCAGCTGTTAAAGGTAACAGTAAGAGAGAGTAGGTTAGAGCTGCAAGAAGTACAACAAAATATCGCTCTCGAGCGCGATAAATTAGTAAATATAAAATGGGTATACCACCACCCTCGGTAACAATGTGTCAGCCAGTTAGGTCTGAAGTATTTCATGCGCAAGGTATGGAGCCTACACGCATCTATACTGCTAGCGAAGTAGAAACTCCGATAGCAAACCATATTAAGGGTATTAATAAGCCTGTTGATAATGATATCCCATACCGATCTGATAATAATCCGAGAAATTTATATACCGATAATTCGATATTAAATAATATGATGGCTCAAGAAAGTTTTACACGTCAGATGGCTAGAATGGAAGCCCATCAAGCGGTAAAGAATGAGATGAAATGGTTACCTTTTAATGAATATTACAAAGATAACATACAGAACTCCGTACTATCAAGCGGAGAGAAACTATGATTCCTCATCGAGTGCTTGGAAGGACCTCCCAAGTTAATGGCGTTAAAGTTTATTGGACATCCAGACGGATTGAGACAAGTTTGGCTATAATGACATAAGCTAACCGACTAACATAGCTAGATATCTGTATGTGAAATTAGTAGCGCGCCCGAAAGTTTCTTAGCAGCGGGATTATAGAGTTTCCCGATGAGATTCAGGAGATCTGTAGACAGCAAGACTGGTTGGGTAAGTCTCAGGAATACCAGGGTTCTATGGTTGTAGGAGCCGTAGCATCAACTTTGCCAAAGGGTGCAAGAGGTACTCGCTGGGTCAAAAAGGTTCTCTATCTGATGGACCAACAACATAGAGACCCCACCATGGATGACCTCATGTCGTTCTTAAACGGAGAGGTAAGATTACAGCTCCTAAAACAGTCTAGAGAGAAGACACCAGAAAGTAAAAATGAAAAAAAAGAAAAGAAAGTGAAAAACCCGTTACTAGGAGAAAGGTAACACCAGTGTGTTAAACAGATGATTACGAAAGCCAAACGTCATATGACGAGAACAGTGGCAAGGACACCGAGAGATCTTACTACGTAAACAAAGTTAGGAAAGACGTAAGTAAATCTAAGGCTCGAACCAGTGGCAAGAGGGAACAGATGACAACTCCCCCTACGTCTCCTAAGAGAATTCATGGAAGGAAGCCCGAAGAAAGAGCTAGCTTACAAAACACAATATGATATATCATCGTTGTCTGTATGACTTGTAGAGCGATCCATCGAGATATGGTGAATGATCTATCTACCAACAGCTTCATACTGAGTTTACGCCGACAAATCGCTCATTTTGGGACTAGCAACACTATGAGATCTGTCAAAGGAACTAATTTCATTGGCGCCAATAACGAGATTAAAGCTTACGTAAAGGATTGGAACCAAAGACAGGTGGACGATCAGCTAAGAGTAACAGCATCTAGCTGGACCTTCAACGCCGCCGACGCCCCTTGGTGGGGAGGAAGTTGGGAGAGACTCATACGTAGTGTAAAGACCGCATTTCACTTTATAGTGCCGTGCCGCGCGTATCTCACCGACGAACTTTTGCAGACGTTAATGGAAGAAATTGCCGCATATCTAAATGAGAGACCGCATATGCCAGTCTCATCTAGTCCCGACTCCCTAGAAGCGCTAACACCCGCGCATTTCCTACTAAAGAAACCTGTAGCCATGCTCCTGCAATCGGAAATAACAGACGGAGACGAATACTGCCGACAAACTTGGCAATTTATGCAGTTAATATCCCGTCGTTTCGCTGACCATTTCAAAAAACATTATCCTACGCTACAACTTCGAACAAAGTGGTTTGCGCAGCAACAAAACGTCAGCGCAGGAGACATGGTCCTTATCGTGGAATCAGATATTCCCCGTAAGAGGTGGCAGACAGGTCGTATCATCGAGACTCATATATCCGATGATGGTTTAGTGCGATCGGTAGAACTCATCGTCATGCGACGTAACTTTAAGAAACCTGGAATTGTGTTCGAAACGTTTTCGCGCTTTTAGACCTTTAGCAATTTAACCTGCCAATTTTAGTTGTCCTCTTGTTTATATATCGACTTTAGCCTTTTACCAATTACCTAGTGTACTGAAGTTACATCAGCCGAAGCCAGTCCGTGCGCGGCGTATGACCCACGGTGTGGGAGACTGGATTCGGATTCCTTGAGAGTTATTGCAGTGTAGACCTACTGTATTATTCGATTGATCGCTACTATATAATCTCTGACAACTATATTTACTTTCGGGGAAATATTAACAGTTCCTTTAGGACGTGGCGCTTTAAGTATAAAAACAGAGTTTTGACTTACTAATCACAACTAGATGGCCACAGAGTTTCGTAAATAGCGCATTCTTTAGGAGATGCTTTATTAACCTTTACACTACTTCACACTAGTTCGCACTAATCTGCCGACCATCACTGAATTTGATCATATATAAGGAGGATCGCAACTGACTCATGTAGGGATTATGAAATAGCATTTAATTCACACAAAACCACTATAATTTAAGTCGCAGTTGCTACCGGTAAACTCTATTCCGCTTACCTCAGTAATCAAGAAGATGGAGGGGTTTATGATTATTTATTGGTATTCTCCAAATATAACATGAATATCCATTAATATAACAACAATTAATAGGTACTATAAATAGAAGTAAAATAATGTGGTGAAATGTTATGTGACCAGTATGAAATAAGATAGGTAGGTCAGGATAATAGATTTACATTCTTATAATCAAGGCCATCTGATGTTCCTAGACCAAAGTCTGGAACTTCCACACAGAAGCACAGAAAATTCTGAGTTTGTTCTGATGCTCAGAAAATAGTAAACAAAGACCGTAATGCATTGCGCGAGTTTCCATAGGTTTCTGTTAGACATAAAGTGAAAATTGCTCTGATTGGCTGAATAAGACAGAACAAAGAACCTCCACGTCCACAAAGAATCAGCTGACAGATTTCGTCATCTTGGTTCTAATTCCTTCCCGTCGCGTAGTTGGATAAATTTAGGGCTATTTTAGAGTATTCTGCGCATTGCGTAAAAATGACTTGTTATGTCCACAAAAGCTTTTACACCACTCCCAGAAAATGGGATTTAAGTCTATAAAATATAAAAAATCACAGTTTCTAAAATACAAAAATACTCTAAACTATTAGTCCTTCTTTCGTGAACGGCATTTACGAAGTTTTTTGAGGCTAGTAAGAGTCCTTTTCTCTTTGTGGCGAGCCACTTTACTAGGAGGGCTATAACTCCTGGGTGAGGGGTGCAATACAATTGCATTGGAAGGTTTCGGATTATGGTCGGTGTATCTGCCGGTCGAGGTACCCAGTTGATCGATATCAACCTCAGAGGAATGAGGTCGAACAACCTTTAGAGCGCGTTTCAGGACAGCAGCTCTTACTGGTCCCTGACGGGTCATTTGCACGAGAGCGGTAGGTTGACTGTGAGTAGTGAGAAATTTTCTCGGTTTGATGGTTCTTTCCAACTCGCGTTCTCGGGCTTTATATTCATAGGGTCGTCTATGAACTTCCTGTAGCTCTGGATGCGAGTTTATGAACAAGTCACCATATTCCGGCTCTTGACGGATGAAGTTGATCAAGTTATAGGAATTAAGATTGTTAGGATTAATATTCCTAAGGTACTTGCGAACAAATTTAGTCGAAATATTCTCGCCAACACGTTTCATTAGCTCGTAGCTAGGGGTGCAAGATTTTTGCTCAACGGAAGCAAAGAGAAATGGGTGAAACGCATAGACTCCTTCATAGGCACGTCCAGGATAGTATCGATGACGTGATTCGCAATGGAGATCCGCGTTAGCTTTCCAGGCTCTGATATAACGCAGGGCAACCATTTCGTCTACGCTTTCTAGATCTCGGTTGAAAGGGCAATCAAAGCTTGCGTGTCCTTTAAACTGGCAATGATGACATTGAGTCATAAATTGAGGACAGACTGCGAAGATGTGTAGATTATTAAGCCTACAATATGCACAATAAATCTCCATATAAGGTTGATCTTTAAAGTAGGAGCAGGGTTCGCTGGAGTCCACCGGGGTAAAGTGATCTCGGGATGCGCATAGTCGGCAACGTTTCCTAGATACATAATTGGCATGTCGATATTCGTATGCTGTGAGACATTGTGGACCTTGATACCATTCCAGCACATAATCTCTGTCGCTGCTCCTGGGTGCTGTGGGTTGCATCTCCTCGGACTCCAAGCAAATTGGTTCGTCTTCCAATTGCATAGCTGAGGTAGGTGTAGCTGTCTCCTCAAGCGAACCCACTGTTTGAACTTCCACGATAGAATAACCTGTGGGGATTCAGGGTCTTTGTATGACAGATGAATGTAGGTTCTGTATACAAACGTCCTTAAAAATGGCGAATCCAGCGCTGTCTAACTTCTCGGCAGCTGAGTCTCTTAAGGTGAGCTTGGTCAGAGCGCGGTCCTTGAACTGACTATCAACGTTACGGAACGGAGTCAGAAAGCGCCTAAAGCATTAGAATCAGATGAATTTATTGTGTTCATCTAGCTTGGCGAGTTTGGTTCCAAGTAACAAGGGATGGGCGCGTATAGTGCGACTGCACACATCGGCTAGCCAACCGGCAAGTGTGGCGTTCTCGAAGATAGTGTATATAGCTAATGAGGGATGGAGTGGAACACTCATAAAGCTATACACGATGCCAGGTGCGGTTAATGGTCCGTCGAAGTATAATCGAGAATAATGATCTCCATATACTTGTTGGTAGCTGACAGGGTTTCTGACTTTGAAATTCCATCCGTATTCTTGGAAGGCAAGATGTCCGATAGAGGTTCATTGTACTTTATTGATGCCGCTGGATGTATTAGCATACATAGTTCGGAAGAAACCTCGGCCTTCTGCCCAGGGAGCAATCAGCTGGGTGTCTACGAAAGGATAGGGGATATTCTCCATGTTTCTGAAGTCATTTTGGAGATCTCCATAAACAGCTGAGCCGATTTTAAGGATTCTCTCGTCAAACAGCATCTCGAGCACTGGCTGGGGTAGCATCGATCCATCTATACCCATGGCCGGTTTGCGCTCGGTAACGGTAACATAACGCTGCGCGAGTTCGAATTGTCCATGTCGGAGTTTCTTTTGTATCTCGGTGAGAGTCTCAAAAGAATAATCGACCAGATCGAAGAATAATTTCACCATATAATATTGAGTTAAATTGACATAATAGGGGTGATCTTTGATTCCATAAAATGAGTTCGGTAAAGGTCTAGCGCGTAGGTTGACCTCGTGTACCAGACGACGGACAAGATCCGCTCGATTGTCCAGAGGTTCAACGAGTATACCTTCGACACGAGCGGCCTCGATTGGCGGACGTTGTAACATAGGAGCGTCAGCGATAAGATCTCTAGATCTTAAGTTGATATCAACCAGCTGGGGTTGTACCGTGGCGAAGAGTTTGTCTCCAAAATGGGGAACCATCGAAGGATGAATGATGGTTTTGGAATAGAGATCAGTCATAAGGATTTGAGATTCTGGTTGGGCTAAAGCTGCTTCTTCTCTCTCGTCCATTTTGATGTGCTTCTCCTCGAGCTGATTTTCCTCCGCTTGTCGTTGGATGCGTTCGTCCAAAAACTCTTGCAGAGAGTAGGTTCGTCCAAGTTCGATATCTTCTTCGAGATTATGGATTTCCCGATCGAACTGAGGTAAAGCTAATTCTTTTACTGCTTGGACTTGTTGTTGCAATTTACATTTGTCTAAACAATCGTAGGTTCCTTTTCCAATCTTTTGTCGAATAGCGTCTAATGTGTTTTGTACAATGCTCTCCTCTACCTTGGTGACGGGTTGTATCGGGGTTAAACTGGGACGATTATATGGGTTGAACGGCGATATTAGATGTCCGCGTCCCAATCCGGCTAGGTAGGATGGGCGAATATCTAGGGAGCCCACAACCGGAGTGCCACCGACTAATTGTTCGGGTAACACTAGATCTTTGAACAATGAATACAGTTCAGGAGGATCCGTCATACTACAAGGATCAAGAGTCTGAGGTCTCACCAGGGAATGAGGAGGTCTGACCGAGTATTCCGGAACTCTGATCATAGGTTTGTTTAAGGATCGTTTGAGTCGAGTGAGCGTGGGTGTTACGTCGAACAAGTTTCGCTCGAAACTCCTGTAAGTATAGCGAGTAAAACTGTGTTTAGCGCAACGTCTCCGCGGATGTTTATGTCTTTCCGTTTGTTGGTTGGTTCTAGGGCATTCATCGCAATAATACCAAAGACGCACGTCTTGTAGGGGAAACGCGGGTAATCTTTCTCCAGTTTTACAATATTCCTCCATCTGTTCGAAGCTATCCGGTACAACAGGTAGCGGTCGATCGGCGGTAAGATACATCATAGTGAAATAGAGTCGCTTGAGTTCTATCATAGGGTTATGATGTATACCTTGAGGATATCGAGTTTCTAGATTTTGTTGACTGGCTACATTGAAATATGTTTCTCTCAAGAATTCCAAATATTCGTTGAAGTCACTGCGTTTATCCGGCTCTTCAACGTCTTCTCTTTTGAGTTGGTTTTTGAATAGAATTTTAATGTTCGATTCTCAGTTTATCATTCCGACTCCGCTGGGTATGATATTTAAATAGGATCATTTCCCTTTCGGTGTCTACATCGTCCGTGTCGTGTAAATCGATAGGATGACCAGTAGTTAAGAAGTCCATATACATACCATTACGATGCGTATAGCGAGCGGTGAATTTTCTATAGTCCAATTCACGCATGAGCTGTTCCTTTGACATGGGCGGTTCGATATAACGGCCATCGTCCTCCGTAGTATGTTGACTAGCGTCGCCGCTTATTAAACTATCAAAAAACGCTTGCAATAGTAGGGTATATCGCTCCCTGATACCAAGATCATCTTCTATCAACTCAGTCATGGTTGCTATATGAGTTTATCGATATTATAATTAATAATAAATAGGCTAGCGGTCGTCGCTGCCTCCCCTTCAGTACCCCCGGACAGCGCAAGATCCTCAGTGCTGATGTACTGTCGTCGCTGTGCCTCTCGCCAACGTAGTAGCTACACAACGACAACAATAACCAGCGCGAGTCACTCCACTGTCCGTCCCAAGGGCTTAGATTTACTGGAGGTTCTTGCTACAGAGGCAGGGTAACTTTCACAACTGCGACTCGCTACTATAAACACACTTTAGTAGTAATATTCACCTATAAATACATAAATTCCACACTCCTGTCACAATTTGTACATATTCGGGCCATTTGTCCGTTAGTCAAGTGCCTTCCAGAATGCCATGTTATTATTATGTATCCCTGGATTCTAGCAGGGTGCTATTTATTCCGCATGCTATTCAATGGGACAAGCTTTCTATTGTTCTTTTAACTCGCTTCTAATTCTAGCGTGGTTGTTGCTATGGTGACATTATGGAAAGCTAGCGGTAGAATGAGGGTAATTCTCATGCATACAGATCTGGGATGCTATTTAATAGTAATTCTTTAATTGTCAATATTCCCTTTATACATGATTTTATGAATTTTATCGGCTATTGACTGTACACTGGAGATTCTCGCACACTAATATACTTAATAGGGTGAATCTCCGCTCCCATGATCTATTAATTAATGGAATTTTGGGAATGTTATAAATTGTATAAAATGACAATTTATCAAATTCATGAGAGGATATGAATTTAAAGTTTATTCCCGTAAATTTTATTATTTGATATTAAAATAGACACAATTTCATTCCATTCCAGGGTGCCGCGATATCTTAATCGACTAGAATTTCAGATGGTCAAAGGGTTTAACAGATTTATTTTGCGTTTCAACGCTACTGTTAAATGGACATCATTCTACTATATGTATTATTTAAGATACGGTATGAGAGCAATATTGCAAGAAGCAATGTCAGTGAGAAGAGGCAAGTCATCTCCAAGGTCTACCCAGAGCTTGGTTTAGCCGAGACACGAGGATCTGAACTTTGCATTCCTAATACTCTACTTACCAATAATACTTGAGTATAGTAGGGGCGGTATTGTACTTTTAATAAGTACGGACATTTCATCTTACTGTAGTCACGTATTTATAGTATGATACGGACAGTAAGGAAGGAGAAAATGAATTTTTTCTCGCCGTTAAACTAAGTATATTATGCTAAGTAATTAAGTAATAAACACGAATATATTGCACTAATCTACTGAATAATCGTTAAAATATTATTCTACTAAATAAAATTAAAGATAATGATTATAATAAAATTACATAATAATACATACATAAATATAAAAATAATAAAAAAAATAAAATAATGTAGTCACACACCCACTCCAAATGCTGTTACGTTGGGGAGTCCCTAGATGTTTGTTGGATTAGGGAGGTGGTCGTGGGAAGAGTATCTTGCCTTCCATAGTTCCCGGACAACTCTCGGTCTCTTTCCAGTAAACATAAACGACCAACTGGGCGATTAAGTTGTTGTGTTTCGAATACAATTCCAGGTTTCTTAAAGTTACATCGCATGACGACGAGTTTTACCGATCGCACTAAACCATCATCGGATATATGAGTCTCGATGATACGACCTGTCTGCCACCGCTTACGTGGAAGATCTGATTCCATGATAAGGACCATGTCTCCGGCGCTGACGTTTTCTTGCTGCGCAAACCACTTTGTTCGAAGTTGTAGCGTAGGAAGATAATGTTTTTCGAAATGGTCAGCGAAATGACGGGATAATAACTGCATAATTTGCCAAGTTTGTCGGCAGTATTCGTCTCCGTCCGTGATTTCCGATTGCGGGAGCATGGCTACAGGTTTCTTTAGTAGGAAATGCGCGGGTGTTAGCGCTTCTAGGGAGTCGGGACTCGATGAAACTGGCATAAGCGGTCTCTCGTTAAGATAGGCGGCGATTTCTTCCATTAATGTCCGCAAAAGTTCGTCGGTGAGATACGCGCGGCACGGCACTATAAAGTGAAATGTGGTCTTCACGCTCCATATTAGTCTCTCCCAACTTCCTCCCCACCAAGGGGCGTCGGCGGCGTTGAAGGTCCAGCTAGATGCTGATTTCTTCCATTAATGTCCGCAAAAGTTCGTCGGTGAGATACGCGCGACACGGCACTATAAAGTGAAATGTGGTCTTCACGCTCCGTATTAGTCTCTCCCAACTTCCTCCCCACTAAGGGGCGTCGGCGGCGTTGAAGGTCCAGCTAGATGCTGTTACCCTTAGCTGATCGTCCACCTGTCTTTGGTTCGAATCTTTCACGTAAGCTTTGATCTCATTATTGGTGCTAATGAAGTTCGTTCCTTTGTCGGATCTCATAGTGTTGCTAGTCCCAAAACGAGCGATCTGTCGGCGTAAACTCAGTATGAAGCTGTTGGTAGATAGATCATTCACCATATCTAGATGGATCGCTCTACAAGTCATACAGACAAAGATGATACACCATCGCTTGACTATAGTCCTAGCATGATATACTTCAATAGGGCCAAATAAATCCATACCAGTATTAGTAAAGGGTGGTTCATAGAAGCTTACTCGTTCCCTAGGTAATTCTGCCTCTCTCTGTGTTAAAGGCCTACTAAATGCTTTACTACAGGGTATACAGTTCCTAAGAACTTGGTTTAGAGCTCTACGGGGCTTATGGAAATAATAGCGAGTTCGAATTTCGCTAAGATCTCGTTCTCTACCAGCATGGTAAAGTCTACTGTGAACATCTACAATCATCTTGATTTGTATTTCAAGATTTCTAATGAGTATGGGAAACTTAGTGTCAAAGGACAATGGATCATTAGTTAATCTCCCTCCGACACGTATTAACCCATCTATCATTGTGCTAGAGAAACGATCCCTTAAGCGCATCTGTGGATTTCTCAACAACAGGAAATACTTATCGGAATCTTCGTAGTATTGCAGGAGTCTCAGTATCTGCTTATTGGTATCCTCATGTTCTTGGTAACTGATCTTCTCAGTCAGGAACCTATCAGACACTTTATATGTGGGAAGGTCTTTAATAACATGGATCTTTTCGGATATTATTGGAGCGGCATCACTAGCGATCTTCGTCCTGGAATAGTGATGATGGAAACATCTTTTCAGATACACAACAGCCTTGCAAAGCCGATTCCAGGAGCTATAATGATTTATTGCTCTCTGTTGGAGAGGGGAGAGTCCTTGCGAGACATCTGGTGTTCCAGATTTCCAGTCTCTTTCCCTGATGTCTATAACGGATTTAGTCGTGATGGGTGAGTTTAGATCCACAGCGTTGTCCCCGGAGGTGTGTAGTACAGACAGATCTATCATGGGTTTAAATAACTTTGATTTACTCGTCCAGGTTTTAGGTTTGACTTTCTCCACTCCCTTGGCTTGTCTAATCTCCGCCGTGGTGAGATGAGGGGCCATTCCTCCTCTTCTTTACTCAGGTCCCACCTAACCAGTCTGGAGTATCTATCAGTTCTTGAGGAGTTGCTCCTCTAGAGGCGATGTCAGCTGGATTAATCGTCCCAGGGCAATGTCTCCATTGATCTACATTAGAGCAACTGAGTATAATGGCTACTCTGTTGGTAACGAAGACGCTGAACTGACAGACTTCATTTGTTATATACTACAGAACAAGTAAAGCATCAGTCCAATAGACAGTTCTCTCTAGTGGATAGTCGATCTGTTCTGTTACATTCTGGCTGATGGCTGTAGTGTATAGAGCCGCTTTTAACTCCGCTCTAGGAACTCGTAGTTTGTTGTTTATTAGGGCCTTAGAGGCGACCAAGGCAACTTTAATTCCATCCGGAGTTTCAACCCTCAGGTAGGCTACTATACCTATTCCCATATCGCTGGAGTCTCCAAACACATGGAGTTGATAGGAATACGAGGGTCGGACGTGACCAAAGTATGAACAGGAAATCTTAAAGTTCTCGATGAATGGTAGAGAATCTTCCCATTTCATCCACTTCTTTAGCAGTTCTCCCTTAAGTGGATCATCCCACGAGTGGTTTTCGAGCCACATTTGTTGCACTAAGCTCCGAGCAACTAATATAACTGGGCTAATAAATCCTAATGGATCGAAATAAGTGCTCAGGATACTTAGACAAATCCGTTTAGTTCTAACTGGATTATCTCGTTATTTTAACTGAAAAAACAAGATATCTCTCTCCGTGTCCCATTTTAATCCAAGTGTCTTGGTTTCCGGAAGATCGTCCTTGATGAGGTCCAGATCTTTAACACCTCGGTCTTCTACCAGAATCGATTCCAGAAACTCACGGGAGTTACTAGTGAATTTGGTTAGCCGAAATCCACCGCGTTGCAAGCACTCTACCGTTCCCTCGGCAACATCAATGGCTTCTTCCACCGATGGGAGGGACTTTAAATTGTCGTCCATGTATATATCCCGTTTGATGTTGTCGATAACCGCTTTAGAGAAGGCGTCTCGGTTGTCATCGGCAGTGGTACGCACCACCGAACAAGCGTTCGTGGGGCTCGAGATGATCCCGAAAGCCTGGATGGTCATCCAGTACTCCACCGGTTTTCGGTTGAGGTCTCCTTCGGGCCACCACAGAAATCGTAGGCTGTCTCCATCCCTATCCAGCGCCTTGACTTGTAAGAACCTGCCTTCGATGTCCGAAGCGAATGCGATAGAATATTGCCGCAGTCTTAGTAATATTCCCAACAAAGATTGGAGTAAGTTGGGTCCCGGCAACAGTTCTGAATTCAGGGATTGACCCATGTAAAGGGCGGAGCCGTCGAACACTACCCGGACTTCGTTAGGTTTACTGGGCTTGGGAACGTAATGATGTGTTAGATAATACGTTCTCTCCATTATGGGTGTTTCTTCCGGAACTCGCTCCGCATATCCCTTATCAATAAATTTCTTCAGTTGGGTTTTATATATTTCCCTGGCTTGAACGTTAGCCGTCAGATGCCGATGTAGTTGTGCGATTCTCTTTTCCGCTAAAGGTCGGTTATTTATGAAGCTGGGTTCTCGCCGTCGGAACGGAAGACCAATCTCATAGCGACCTTCGTCATTCAGATAATGTGTAGTCGTTTCCTGAATCTGCTTGGCTCTCTCTTCCTTGACAGACAAGGGTTTGTCGTAGGAATTGGGCTCTACGGCTTCTTAAGTAAAGAATCGTACAGTGTGTTCATCGCGGATTTTGTTATTGTATCGATCTATCACTTCATTTAATTCATCGTTATAGGTAAATTGTTCACCAGGTTGATTGATAAGATGGCATAGGTTGACTTGGTTTAACCAAATTTGGTTCTCAGTGAGGATCTCGATGACATTTTCCTCATCATACAAGTGGTTGATGTCGTCGTTGTCTGAGGAGTATGGAGTTTCCTCAGCTGGGATTTCTTCTTCACTGATTTCTTCTTCCCATTCACTCACCTGGTGGATTTGTTCTTTTGGGAGTCTTTCCATTAAGGTCCTATGGGAAGGTCCAGTGAAGTACTAACCTACTCTCGTTCTTCCCGCATACGTCTGAAGTGGTTGCGGTCGAGCAGGCCGTTTTTCTAATGTCTCAAGCGCTTCGTGCGCATTTTGTCCGAGTAAGATCTGCATCCCTGGATAATCTGTGTTGAATCTATATGAGGTTGCTGGGTAAAATGATCTTCATCCCAGTTGTAAGGCTCCACTTGGCTAGTAGCAAAGTTCTTTATTGCCACCATCTTGACCGACCTTACACTATTTTCTCCTAGTTCATCCTGGGGAGTGGACAACGCACCCACGTAGTAATCTGTAACTACTGTGGATTTCCAAACCTGCATAATTCCGGAAAGGTTCAACTTGGTTCGGAACTTTGGTTGACCTGCAAAGATGTCTTCGGCTAGTTCTTTATCGATAAAAGTGCCTGTGCTGCCGGAGTCAAGGAGGGCGTTTACTATCAAGCTCTTCCCTATCCCATGGACCCTCAGCTGCACCACAGGGAATTCTCGGATACCAACCGATGAAGTTGGTGCTTTCCAAGATGGCTGTCAATCCGGAATAGACAGTTGGGCATCTTCTCCTTCCATTTCTGTCTCGTACGTAAGTGCTCGATACACAGCGGTGTTGATCATATAACAGGATTCATTTTCGTCGGAGAATTCGTCCGTGTAGAATCCTTCCATCTCCGAACTGTGGTCAGTATCGTTCACATCACTGAATTGGACATGTAGTTTGGGCTCACTTACCTGACTTGTGCAGGTTCTGTCAAATTCTGTGTGCAGCAAGATATGATGTTTCACGCCGCACTTAGCACACTTCGCGTCTGAGTAACAGGTTTGTCGTTGATGTCCTTGTCTGAGACAATTATAACACAACCGCTTATCCCACATGACATCACGTCTATCCTTCAGGGATTTCTTTAAGAGTTCATCACACCCACTCAAGCGATGTGGCCCGTCGCACAATACACATTTGGGTTTGATGTTACTTACTTTAACCTGTGTTGTGTTGTGCACACTTGTTCTTTCTTCGGGCTTTCTTCCATGAATTCTCTTAGGAGACGTAGGAGGAGTTGTTACCTGTTCTCTCCTGTCACTGGTTCGAGACTTAGATTTACTTACGTCTTTCCTAACTTTATTGACATAATAAGATCTTTCGGTGTCCTTACCGCTGTTCTCATCGTATGAAGTTTGGCTTTCGCCATCGTCCGTATAACACACTGGTGTTACCTTTCTTCTAGTAACGGGTTTTTCACTTACCTTAATTTCCGGTGTCTTCTCTCTGGACTGCTTTAGGAGTTGTAATCTTACCTCTCCATTTAAGAATGACATGAGATCAGCCATGGTAGGGTCTCTTTGTTGCTGGTCCATCATATAGAGAACCTTTTTGTCCCAGCGAGTACCTACTCCACCCTTTGGCAAAGTAGATGCTACGGCTCCAACAACCATAGAACTCTGGTATTCTTGAGACTTACCTAACCAATCTAACTGTCTACAGATCTCCTGAATCTCATCGGAAAACTCTATAATCCCGCTGCTAAGAAACGTTCGGGGCGCTACTAATTTCGCATACAAATACCTAGCTATGTTAGTCCTATTACCATACCTGATGTTTAGCGTATCCCAAACTTGTCTTAATCCGTCTGGATGTCCAATAAACTTTAACGCCATTAACTTGGGAGGTCCTTCCAAGCACTCGATGAGGAATCGAAGTTTTTCTCCATTGGATAGTACAGAGTTCTGTATGTTATCTTTATAATATTCATTAAAAGGTAACCATTTCATCTCATCTCCATTGAACTTGATGACCTCTCCCACCTTTACCGCTTGACGGGCTTCGGTTCTAGCTATTTGACGTGTAAAACTTTCTTGAGTCATCATATTATTTAATATCGAATTTTCGGTATATAAATTTCTCGGATTATGATCAGATCTGTATGGGATATCAATATCAACAGGCTTATAATTACCCTTAATAGGGTTTACTATAGGAGTTTCTACTTCACTAGCAGTATAGATGCGTGTAGGCTCCACACCTTGCGTATGAAATACTTCAGACCTAAATGGGTTGACACATTGTTACAGGGGGTGGTGGTATACCCATTTGTATATTTACTAATTTATCGCGCTCTAAAGCGATACTTTGTTGTACTTCTTGCAACTCTAACCTACTCTCTCTTACTGTTCTCTTTAACAGCTGAACAGTCCCTTCAATTCTCGGACTTGCTTGGAAGCCTGGTTTTTGGTGCTTTCCAGCTGTCCAAGCAACTGATTCATCCCCCATCGTCCCTCGTCCACCCACTCAACCGCAGAGGCGGGAGCTGCCAACATGGTAGCCGGGTGGCACATAGGGACGACGGGAGACAATTCATTTATAATGTCTCGCTCGGCGTCCAGGACTGGGTGTGATTCCGGGGCTTGTCTACTGGGCACAAGTAGTTTAGTACTGTGCAAAGGGAATTTAGAGTTAGGTTCTTGAAGTACAGGGGTCTCTATCAAGGGTGTGGCTTCACTAACAGGCCTAATTATTTCGGGCTCATCTACTATAGTAGGGAGTCTTTCTACTCTAATAATTCGGTCTGTAGGTTCCTGATTACTTATGTCTACATTAGCTAGTTGCCTTCTCACCGCAGGAGGTAAATTAGGTAACTTCTGACGGTATGGTGCTCTTCTACATCCGCTAGAACGAGATTTATTACCTTTACCCGCGGGATCCGTTGTATCGCCTTCATCAGAGGAGGTAAATCCCTGTCTTCTGGGAGTAGATCAACTCTGTAGTTGCATCTGAGTAGCTGCCCTTTGTTTATTCAAGTAATCTTGTTTCGCCTGAAGGTTCTCCAACTCTAGTTGGGCTGTCGCTTCAGATGCTCTCCATTCTGCTTCTGCCACTTCTGCTGCCGCTGCCGCTGATGCTTTTCTTTCAGCTTCTTCCGCTGCCGCTGCCGCTGCCGCCGCCGCTGCTAACTTTCGGTCTTCTATTTGCCTTTTCTTTATTTGTTCTTCTTGGTCCATTGCGATGAGGATGCTTTCATCAAATTTAGCCTGCTCCGCAGCTAATATTTCCGCATCTAAAGAGTCCAACACGAATTTGGCTCCCTCACTATTGGGATGAAGTCCAGCTAGCCGTATTCTTAGCTCTTTGTAACCTATAAATCGTTGATAATCCGACAGATAGATGTCAATAGCATCCTTCTTCTTAGGTCTTTCGGATATTGCTTCGCCTTCCACATGAGAAAAGGTGGCATCTGTTGATTCTCCGTGGGTTATGCGCTCAGTTAGCTGAACTTTCCATTGTGTCGTTCCCTGGACCTTAACACTCACTCGTTGGAACCAAGTCTTTACAGCCACTTGCAACGATGTGTCTTGGCTTCTCTTCGAGGCCTCCTCAAAGGCTGAAAGGATTAATCTGATCCGCAAGATTCGTTCTCGCACTTGATAAAGCAGCTCTCCCTGCTCTTGAGGTCCTAGTGATTGTTGAAATAGATGTTCTTCTAGTCGTTCCAAGGAGTTAAAGAATCCATGGACATATCCTGCTGCTGACCTCTTCCATACAGCTGGATCTCGAGTGTCCCTCACTATCCCCATTTCGTATAAGTCCTCCCAAGCAGCTTCCGATAAGTTAAACGGGAGTACGGGTCCGGGGAAGTTCCATTGCGTCTCTACAATAGACCTTAGTTCCTCCATCGTGTATCCCGCATAACTGTCCCTGGTCGATCTCTTATTTCTCGTCCAATCGGCTTGATGTTCCTCCACAGCGATCAATACTCTAGTGAGTACGGCCCCAGGAAGAATTAGAAGTGGATCTGGATAAACCGCTTCTGCCATCCTTGCTCTGATCTTGGGCGTTAACTGTTCAGTGTCGGAACTACTAGAGTTATTCTGCTGTTGAGAAATAAGTTCTCGGCTCGGGTGCTGCTGCTGTTTAACAGCCGTCTCTTGGTCTCGCTTAACTTGAGATCTAGTGCCTATAATAGAGCTAGGGTGCTTTACTAGCCTAGGGTCTGATACCACTACTGTAGGGATGACCTTTCTCACAGTAGGAGGGGACTTGGACTTCTGTCTGAGATGTTCGATACTTTTATCTGGGTCACAGATCGTTCTTTCTAGGAGACTATCTGACAGTGTTTGCTTTGTGTCAGACATGATTTATTTTATAGTTGAATGCCTACTACTATAATGACAGTTAAAGCAAGTCTAGGAATTCAGTATCAACTGTAAGCCTAGTAGTTAGTTACCGATACCGTTACTTAGTGTAATGTGATATATATATAACATTGAAATACCGGTATACATTTATAGTATATATAAGTATTATTTACAGACTAGGATCGGTCACAGAATACCGGTATATAATTTCAGCCTAAATTTATATAAATATAATAAGATTACCGTAAATACCGGTAATGTCAATTATTTAATAATAACTAAATTTCTGAATTTTAGGGTTACTTCCCTTTACTTTATTACTGATATTAAGCAGTAGTTCAACTGATATTAAGACCTAATTGATGTATGACAGGCCTACTATTTTATAAATCTGATTGAGTTGATTTATAAATATATAGATATATATATACCCGTACAATGGGTTTTGACAATATTTGAAATAAATGTTATTATTTCTGGATAAGGAGTCACTACACAGAAGCTGAATGCTCTCAGTGGAGTGCTACTTGTTAGACACTAATACAGATAATTCTACTTTACTAAGTTACTTATCACTACAAATTACTTACAATCAGGTTGAAATTACAATCTCTAAATGAACAATAAACAAGTTACACCTACAAGTTTTAGGGTAATTTTACAAGAAATCTATGAACCAGCCTAACAAGGAGTTAGAATTTCTGGTTCTTACAAACTGACAGGAAACTACGGTAGTAGAAACCAATAAAGTAGTAGTAAGTAAGTTGCGTTGTCCAGATAAGGAAATACCACCGTCTGACGACTTATAGTCTTAAACTCTATAAGTACTACGTTATGTACCCGGAGTGTCCTTACCTAGAGGTTAATTATCGAAGCCAACCAGATCTAACGTACCTATTAACCACGTTACAACACAAATACTGCCTACACACTAAATTACTTTCAGAATGCACTGTACTCTAAACCCTAAATTAGGTACAAGTACTTATACAACAAATAACCAGCAGTTAAATATACTTGAACAGCCAAAAGAACCACAGTATCTGCTGGAGTGACCGGAGCACACAATCACCAGTCTTTACCTATGCCAAGCAGCCCTGATGTAGTACCGGGGTTAATTTAACTATAACGGTATGTATAACAAGCACAATTACTGTAGGAATAAACTTGGGGAGTTGGAGGTTGCGAATACTCGCATGAACTCTGAATAATAAATATTACGCTACCCATACAGACTATCTAAATAAAACACAGACCAAATGCTGGCAGACTACTGTCAAGCCTAAATAAACTACAGTATATGCAGACTCCGAAATGGTTAGTTAGTAGGCATTCTAACCAAGTAGTACGACTTATTCTTTCGGGGGGGGGGGGGGGGGGGGGATTTACCTTACAGCACCCACCTTCCTAACTAGCACTTTATCGGACAGACACTCTACACACACTGCAATCGCCTCAGACCTAACAACAGTTAGACAACAATCCGGCCTACAAATTATTTATACAATCTGAGCAGGCTTACACACCTTCTGCTCAATATTACACTTACAGATAAATAAAACAGACAGAAATAAGTAAATCATACAAAGGAATAAGGGGTGATCAATCCCTAATCCCCTAACAGCCTACAATATACAATATTTCACAATCGAAATAATACTGCTGTACCTGTAAGTACCGGTTCGGATGTTTAGGCCTACAGCTTACAGTCCGACCGGTATATTCAACTTTATTGCCTACGGTGCAATAAAGAAACTTAAAATCTATTATTGTTCGCGCTTTTAGACCTTTAGCAGTTTAACCTGCCAATTTTAGTTGTCCTCTTGTTTATATCGACTTTAGCCTTTTACCAATTACCTAGTGTACTGAAGTTACATCAGCCGAAGCCGGTCCGTGCGCGGCGTATGACCCACGGTGTGGGAGACTAGATTAGGATTCCTTGAGAGTTATTGCAGTGTAGACCTACTGTATTATTCGATTGATCGCTACTATATAATCTCTGACAACTATATTTACTTTCGGGGAAATATTAACAGTTCCTTTAGGACGTGGCACTTTAAGTATAAAAACAGAGTTATGACTTATACTAATCACAACTAGATGGCCACAGAGTTTCGTAAATAGCGCATTCTTTAGAAGATGCTTAGATAGATGGATGATTAGGAGATTAGGAGATGCTTTATTAACCTTTACACTACTTCACACTACTTCACACTAGTTCGCACTAATCTGCCGACTGTCACTGAATTTGATCATATATAAGGAGGATCGCAACTGACACACGTAGGGATTATGAAATAGCATTTAATTCACACAAAACCACTATAATTTAAGTTGCAGTTGCTACCGGTAAACTCTATTCCTCTTACCTCAGTAATCAAGAAGATTGAGGGGTTTATGATTATTTATCGGTATTCTCCAAATATAACATCAATATCCATTAATATAACAACAATTAATAGGTACTATAAACAGAAGTAAAATAATGCGGTGAAATGTTATGTGACCAGTATGAAATAAGATAGGTAGGTCAGGATAATAGATTTACGTTCTTATAATCAAGGCCGTCTGATGTTCCTAGACCAAAGTCTGAAACTTCCACACAGAAGCACAGAAAATTCTGAGTTTGTTCTGATGCTCAGAAAATAGTAAAAAATGACCGTAATGCATTGCGCGAGTTTCCATAGGTTTCTGTTAGACATAAAGTGAAAATTGCTCTGATTGGCTGAATAAGACAGAACAAAGAACCTCCACGTCCACAAAGAATCAGCTGACAGATTTCGTCATCTTGGTTCTAATTCCTTCCCGTCGCGTAGTTGGATAGATTTAGGGCTATTTTAGAGTATTCTGCGCATTGCGTAAAAATGACTTGTTATGTCCACAAAAGCTTTTACAAAACGCAACAACTTAATCGCCCGGTTGGTCGTTTATGTTTACTGGAAAGAGACCGAGAGTTGTCCGTTAACTATGGAAGGCAAGAGACTCTTCCCACGACCACCTCCCTAATCCAACAAACATCTAGGGACTCCCCAATGTAACAGCGTTCGGAGTGGGTGTGTGACTACATTATTTTATTTTTATATTTATGTATGTATTATTATGTAATTTCTATTATTATAATCGTTTTCTTTAATTTTACTTAGTAGAATAATATTTTAATGATTATTCAGTAGATTAGTGCATTATATTTCGTGTTTTATTACTTAATTACTTAGTATAATATATTTCGTTTAACGGCGAGAAATAATTTCATTTTCTCTTTCCTTACTGTCCGTATCATACTATAAATCCGTGACTACAGTAAGATGAAATGTCAGTACTTTTAAAGTACAATATACCGCCCCTACTATACTTAAGTATTATTGGTAAAGTAGAGTATTAGGAATGCAAAGTTCAGATCCTCGTGTCTCGGCTAAACCAAGCTCTGGGTAGACCTTGGAAACGACTTGCCTCTTCTCACTGACATTGCTTCTTGCAATATTGCTCTCATACCGTATATTAAATAATACATATAGTAGAAAGATGTCCATTTAACAGTAGCATTGAAGCGCGCGCAAAATAAATCTGTTAAACCCTTTGACCATCTGAAATTCTAGTCAATTACGATATCGCGGCACCCACTGATATACTTGAAAGACAAATTTCTAGAATCAGTGGTTAACGTCCCCAGACATGTTCTGGAATAAATCGGTGCCCATCCTAAATATTAAATATTTGATAAATATTTACAACGTTTGTTATAACAAATGTTAAAATAGAGGAAATGCTAACAAATTAAATCTAAAAATTATAAATTAAATTTGTTAAACCTTTAGATCCTCTAAAATTTTAGTCGATTAAGATATCGTAGTACTTACCGATACTCTTAAAAGACAAGATTCTGGAAATAAGGATCCTAGTCCCCAGACATGTTCTGGAATAAAACTGTGTCTATTTTAATATCAAATAATAAAATTCACGGGAATAAATTTTAAATTCATATCCTCTCGTGAATTTAATAAATTGTCATTTTATACAATTTATAAACATTCCCAAAATTCCTTTAACCCTATTAGTACCGGGCTATAAAATGCTGTACAAATACCGGGGGGGGGGGGGGGGGGGGGGGGGTCATATTGACCCTTCCCTCTAAAATCTACAAATATTAAAGAAATCGTGTGATTTTTTGTTTGTACGTAGGTATCACTAGTCTGGTTCCGAAAGAAAAAAATTTTCGAAAAAATGTACTGGGGTGGTAATATTGCAGCACCAAAATTACAAGTAGTGCACAATTTTCACAAAATTTGAAAGTTACATTTTTCGGCTAATTGTTTTTCAATACAGGTTTTCTGGGGCGCAAAATACATTGGAAAATATTTAAAAATGATATGATTACCATAAATGGCTGTTTAGTCCTCTATGCGTAGGGAAAAAATGAAAAAAACAAGTAACCAGCACTTTTCAGTTAGAACACAAAATTTTTAATTCACTTATACGATGCTATAAATTCACATTTTCAGGTTTTCTAGGGCGCTGATTCTAATGGAATACATTTCAAATATGCCAGATCATTGCTACGTGTATTTTTCGGCGTAATTTGGCAAATTTTGGTGCTAGCACCAAACTTCGTACCCATCACCAAAAAGTACAAGTTTGCGATGTCCAGTGCTGTTTTTATTGATTCCATCGGATTCAGGACCCTCATAAACCCGCATAATGCAAGAAACAAGATGATACTATCTACTGATCAATTTACTCATTTTCCAAAATTTGGTGCTGGAACGAACAACAATTTTCACCCACCGGCGAAAAATACAAGTTTGAAAACTCTTATGAAATTTTTACTGATTCCATTGAATTCAGAACCCTAACAAACCCGTATAACGCAAGAAACAAGATGACACAATCAATTGATATATTTGATGGTTTTCAAAATTTGGTGCTAGCACCACATTTTGCACCCACTTCCGAAAAATATAAGTTTGAGATGTCTAGTTCGATAATTATATATTCCATTGAATTCAGAACACCCATAAACCTCTAAAATGCAAGAAATAAATTGTCACAAGCAATTTTATCTATTGAATGGATTTTCAAAATTTCGTGCTAGCACCAAAATTTGCACACAGCACCGAAAAATACAAGTTTGATACGCTTGGTGCAACTCGTATATATTTCATCGAAACCAGAACCCTAAAAAACCCCAATTGCGTAAAAAACAAGTTTCAAACAATCAATTTACAAAATTGACATATTTCAAAATTTGGTGCTGGCACCAAAATTTGGCAACCGCCGAAAAAAACAAGTTTGAAATTTCTAAATCAATTTATATGAATTCCATCCAATTGCTAACACCAAAAAACCGGTGTAAATCAAAAATAGAGATGTTACAATTAATATTTAATGAAATGTAATTTTCAAAAAACGTCTCAAAAAAAGTGCCAAAAGTAGGGTTAAAAAATGGTGCTATAACTCGAAAACTACCCAATATTTTTGAAAACGGTTTTCACTACTAGGAAGACAATAGATTTTTAGGAAAAGTCATAATATTTCAGATTCCCAAATGCGTTTGTTTCAGAATTATAATAAAAAAACCACGGGGGGGGGGGGGGGTCATATTGACCCCCCCCCCCCCGGGTTTAATATGGTTAATTAATAGATCATGGGAGCGGAGATTCACCCTATTAAGTATATCAGTGTGAGAGAATCTCCAGTGTATAGTCAATAGCCGATAAAATTCATAAAATCATGTATAAGGGGAATATTGACAATTAAAAGTCACTATTAAATAGCATCCCAGATCTGTATGCATGAGAAATACCCTAATTCTACCGCTAGCTTTGCATAATGTCACCATAGTAACAACCACGCTAGAATTAGAAGTGAGTTAAAAGAACAATAGAAAGCTTGGTGCCCCATTGAATAGGATGCGGAATAAATAGCACCTTGCTAGTATCTAGGGATACATAATAATAACGTGGCATTCTGGAAGGCATTTGACTAACGGACAAATGGCCCTAATTTGTACAAATTGTGGCAGGAATGTGGAATTTGTGTATTTATAGGTGAATGTTACTACTAAAGTGTGTTTACAGTAGCGAGTCGCAGTTGTGAAAATTACCCTGCATCTGTAGCAAGTACATCCAGTATACTCAAGCCCTTGGGACGGACAGTGGAGTGACTCATGCTGGTTATTGTTGTCGCTGTGTAGCTACTACGTTGACGAGAGGCACAGCGACGACAGTACATCAGCGCTGAGGATCTCAGGGCTGTCCGGGGGCATAGAGGGGAAGGCAGCGACGCCCACTAGCCTTATTATTATTCACTATAATATCGATAAACTCATGTAGCAGCTATGACTGAGTTGATAGAAGATGATCTTGGTATCAGGGAGCGATTTACCCTACCACTGCAAGTGTTTGTTGATAGTTTGATAAGCGGCGACGCAAGTCAACACACGACGGAAGACAATGGCCATTACATCGAACTGAAAATGTCAAAGGAACAGCTCAAGCGTGAATTGGACTATAGAAAATTCACCGCTCGCTATACGCATCGTAATGGTACGTATATGGACTTGTTAACTACTGGTCATCCTATCGATTTACACGATGCGGACGATGTAGACACCGAAAGGGAAATGATTCTATTTAAATATCATGCCCAGCAAAGTCGGAATGATAAACTGAGGATTGAACATGAAAATTCTATTAGAAACCGACTCGGAAGAGAAGATGTTGAAGAACCGGAAAAACGTAGTGACTTCAACGAATATTTAGAATTCTTGAGAGAAACTTATCTCAATGTAGCTAGTCAACAAAATCTAGAAACTCGATATCCTCAAGGTATACATCATAACCCTATGATAGAACTCAAACGACTCTATTTTACTATGATGTATCTTACCGCCGATCGACCGCTACCTGTTGTACCGGATAGCTTCGAACAGATGGAGGAATATTGTAAAACTGGAGAAAGATCACCAGCGTTTCCCTTACAAGACGTGCGTCTTTGGTATTACTGCGATGAATGCCCTAGACCCAATCAACAAACGGAAAGACATAAACATCCGCGGAGACGTTGCGCTAAACACAGTTTTACTCGCTATACTTATGGGAGTTTTGAGCGAAACTTGTTCGACATATCACCTACACTCGCTCAACTCAAACGATCCTTAAATAAACCAATGACCAGAGTTCCGGAATACTCGGTCAGACCTCCTCATTCCCTGGTGCGACCTCAGACTCTTGATCCTAATAGTATGACGGATCCTCCTGAGTTGTACTCATTGTTCAAAGATCTAGTGTTACCCGAACAATTAGTCGGTGGCACTCCAGTTGTGGGCTCTCTAGATATTCGCCCATCCTACCTAGCCGGATTGGGACGCGGACATCTAATATCTCCGTTCAACCCGTATAATCGTCCCAGTTTAACTCCGATACAACCTGTCACCGAGGTGGAGGACAGCGTTGTATTAAATGCGCTAGACGCTATTCGACAAAAGATCGGAAAGGGAACCTACAGTTGTTTAGACAAACGTAAATTGCAACAACAAGTCCAAGCGGTAAAGGAATTAGCTTTACCCCAGTTCGATCGTGAAATCCAGAATCTTGTGGAAGATATCGAACTTGGACGAACTTACTCTCTACAAGAGTTCTTGGATGAACGCTTTCAAAGACAAGCAGAGGAGAATCAGCTCGAGGAGAAGCATATCGAAATGGATGATAGAGAAGAAGCAGCTTTAGACCAATTGGAAGCTCAAATCCTTATGACTGATCTCTATTCCAAAACCATCATTCATCCTTCGATGGTTCCCCATTTCGGAGATAAACTCTTCGCTACAGCACAACCCCAACCGGTTGATATCAACTTAAGATCTAGAGATCTTATCGCTGACGCTCCTATGTTACAACGTCCGCCAATCGAGACTGCTCGTGTCGACGCTATACTCGTTGAACCTCCGGACAATCGAGCGGATCTTATCCGTCGTATGGTACACAAGGTCAACCTACGCGCTAGACCTTTACCGAACTCATTTTACGGGATCAAAGATCACCCTTATTATGTCCATTTAACTCAATATTATATGGTGAAACTGGAAGATCCTACACACAGTTTTAAGTTTCTACCATTGATAAATCCCCTCGATCTTGTTGAACTCGAGCAACTACAGAAACATTTAGATCAATTGGTTAAAGTAAACTCATTCAGAAAACCTTATAATGTTTCAAGAATAGAAAAGGACATAATACCTCCGTATAATCTCGATGGATTCATTAAAACTCGATTAGTCCATTGGAATTTATATGTATTGTTTGAGAAAGAAAGAATACGGCGACTTGTTCATAAACTCGCATCCTGAGTTACAAGAAGTTCATAGACAACCATATGAATATAAAACCAGAGAACGCGAATTAGAGAGAACAATCAAACCGAGGAAATTTCTCACTACACACGGTCAACCTACCGCTATCGTGCAAATGACCCATCAGGGACCAGTAAGAGCTGCTGTCCTGAAACGCGCTCTAAAGGTTGTTTGACCTCGTTCCACCGATGTTGATATCGATCAACTGGGTACCTCGACCGGCGGATACACCGACTGTAATCCGAAACCTTCGGATGCAATCGTATTGCACCCCTCACCCAGGAGTTATAGCCCTCCTAGTAAAGTGGCTCGCCCCAAAGAGAAAAAGACTCTTACTAGTCTAAAAAACTTCGTAAATGCCGTTCACAAAAGAAGGACTAATAGTTTAGAATATTTTTGTATTTTAGAAACTGTGATTTTTTATATTTTATATAATAAACTTATAACTTCCGCAATAACTTCCTCTGGAACCCGAATCCAGTCTCCCACACCGTGGGTCATACGCCGCGCACGGACTGGCTTTGGCGGATGTAAATCAGTACACCAGATAATTGGTACGGGCAAAAGTCGATTCATAATTAAAAAGACATTTAAATTGGCAGGTTAAACTGCTAAAGGTCTAAAAGCGCGAACACTCTGGCACGATAAGCTCCTAAAACGGCTTTGTATCTCTAAAGTTTCAAAAAAGTGCTTTCACTTTTTTACTGATTTGGTTTCTCGGTATCAAGATAAACTAGCTCGTAATAATACACGCGGTCCTTCAATGACTTGTTATTTACGGACATCCACAACCCTTTTCTAGACAGTGCAAAATACAGTGATTTCTGCTCTTTCCAGGTGTTATATTGCTTCCTTCTGATATAATAATAGTGAACTCTACGTAACACCATAGAAAAACATATGGGAAGAGGGAAAAAGAGAAACTGGGTGAGGGGTGCTTTTGGTCCGTTAGGATCCAAAGTATAGCCTCGAAAAATAATAAAATCCTAAATAATTTGTATCCAAAATATACAGAAAATACAGTATTTTAGTCGTTTCATTAGGGTAAAATACTCTGAAAAGTTATAATAAAGACAGTCTAAAATAGTGGATTTTAGTCATAAAAAGTGTATGGAAAAAGTCGTGAAAAGTCGTAATAAACTTGGTGCAGCTTCACGCTTTGGGAACTTGGCAATAGTACATACACCAGGTAACCGTCTGGGTCCAAATGGTGGTGGAACCGATTGGATACAAACGGTTGGCTACTTCTTTGTCCTACGACTTACAGGATTGACCTCTAAGTCTATGGGCAAAGTGCGTAAGCACTACCATAATTCAACAGAGTTAAGCCCGGGAGATTGCTGCTAGTATGTCCTCAAAATTAAACCATTGATCCTGGGACGAACGGAGTAGCAAGTGGGCAGAGTGTGCTAGCGCTCTAGAGCTGGTCGGCTAAAGCTATGTCCTCAGTGGGAGCCTTACCTGCGAGCCCAAATACCAAGTAACCTCTGCAGCGAGGAACAAGGTAATGGATCAAAGTAGGTCCGATACCGAAGAGCAGAGCCTAGATTAGCTGCCGAGGCTGCCATTTACTAAGGCCTGTCCTTACTGACTGGGTTTTCCATCCAAATGTGTGTGGTCAATGTGTTAGGGGTCAATGTGAAGTTGACCCCTAATTATCACCTAATCATAATTTGTCTTCCCTATGCAATGATTTACCTTGAACACGTGTAAAATGTGATTAATATAGGTTTGATAAACTGACTAATAACCGGTTACTACCAATGATAATTCATAGAGTTTTATTAGTTACAAAATATTCTCTTGTTAATGACTGGGAGGGTTTGATGCAATAAGGAAGAAGGGAATGTCTGTATAGTGGGGGCTCTAATGAGTAGGAAGGAGGTGGGGGGGCTTGTGTGTTTGTATAGGGCACTCCCTTATTGGACGGCAGTAGATTACAGCGAAGCTAGCTGTGAGTGGATTCAATTCCGTGCATTACCCACCCAAAATGGGACAAGTGGCATTTTACCAATATAATTTGCGATGTGAGATTACCAATAATAATCTCACCTCATAACCAACTGGGGGGGAGCGATACACGCCATAAGCCACAGAGAGAGGTGAGAGGTCAAACCACCTCAGAGGGAGAAACCAGCTAGTGAGGCTAGCACCAAGGGGTAACACCAACAGGGAGTGGCAAAGTGACAATTACGGTTGTGAGACTGGAATAGTTTTTGACTGTCGTCGTTATTAGATCATTACTACATCATTGTTACTGTTACTGTGCATTGCATATTATTACATTCAGACTGTGCTATTATCAACTGCTGTGATTATCAACACTGATAATTTAACTCTTTGTTTTCAACGGCCTTCGGCCTAACGTATCCAGCAGTCAGCCAGCAGCTTACGAACGCGACGACGCGTACAATCTACACCGGTCGGGAGCTGATACTGCCAACTCCGTCAGTCCCGTCACACTAGCAATATTATGGTTGGTAGGTGAGTGAAGGGATGGAAAGGTGGCTGGACGGTCAAGGCCCCAACCGCAGGTTATCGTGTTCGGAGAACACAAATCCGTGCTCGGCCACGGTACTAGCGCGCAGGCCTTTATAGATTGGCCGGAATTTCTGGGAGAAGCTTTTCTCGGAAACTAAGCGAAAACCAACAATTGGATGTTCTTAGACACCCCCCCCCCCAAAAAAATTTATCCAGAAGACGTTTTCCCATATACATTACGTTTCCAAAGTCTACGGTTCTCCGGCTAGGGCCAATTTGAGTCAAAAAGTCAGCCTCCCTAGCAACCTCGTTGCTATGGAGCTACAGCCAAAACGGCTAATGCTACGGAGTTGGGACCGACGCCAATCGATAGGCAGCATATGGGTTTACCTTCACAACTTCGAGTTTGAAGTTGCCCGATCATGATCTTGACCATGATCAGCAAAGATCAGTTTTGATCAGCAATCGGACACTTAAGGCTTGCTCCAATCGAAAAACTTAACATTACAAAAAGATTCAGCGACCCCACATTAGTCATGATTCCCGTTAAAAGATATAAAAAAAGTGAATTCTTCCTGATCAAAACACAAGATCATGATCGCGCAAAGATCGGACTTCGTAAAATCGTAACTAAGCATTTTGGATATAAACAATTACTGTAGGAAACGTTCAGAACACCGCCCTGAGTCGATTAAAAAAAAATTGGCTCGATCGGACAACCGGTTCTCGAGATCTGATACCTGATCATTAAAGATCGTGTTTTTCGGTTTTTTCAAGTTTTCTCGAAAACTTTGTTTGAGACCCCCGATTTTTTTTTTACGAATTGACTTTTATGATGAAGGGGCAACTTTTGAGCATTTCGAAATTTCCAAAAAGCGATTTGATCAGGCCGCGATCAGAAAGATCGTGTTTTCGGTATTATTTCGAAGACCAAGTCCTGGGAGTTCACCATATGGAAAAACTTAACATCACAAAAAGATTCCTCACCCTCGAATTATGGGGGGTAGCCAAAATTTGGGCATAAAAAAGTTCAAGTCTAGTGGGTCAAAACTCAAGATCATGATCGCGAAAAGATCAGTATATTTAAAATCGAATCTAAGCATTTTTCTAATAAACATTCATTGTAAGAAATGTTCAATGGTCTATTCTGAGTTGATTAAAAAAAAATTGGCTCGATCGGTCAACCGGTTCTCGAGATGAGCTTCTTGATCATAAAAGATCGTGTTTTTCGGTTTTTCCAGATTTTCTCGAAAACTTTGTTTGAGACCCCCGATTTTTTTTTACTAATCGACTTCTATTAAGAAGGGGCAACTTTTAAGCATTTCAAAATTTTCAAAAACCAATTTGATCAGGCCATGATCAGGAAAGATCATGTTTTCGGTTTTATTTCGAAGACCAAGTCCTGTGAGTTCACCGTATGAAAAAACTTAACATTACAAAAACATTCCTCACCCTCGAATTAGGGGGGGGGTAGCCAAAATTTGACCATAATAAAGTTCAATTCTAGGGGGTCAAAAGATCATGATCGCGAAATGATCAGTTTTTTCGAAATTACTTCTAAGCATTTTGGGGCAAAACTTTCAAACTAAAAAACATTCACTGGAGTGTTCTAAGTAGATTAAAAAAAATTTCGACTCAATAGGCCTACCGGTACCGGAGATATGGTCTTCCAAATTCTGCTTCCGGTAATTCGAAAATATTTCGAAAACCCTTGATCGATTTTTTTTCTTGAAAAAATGTGAATGTACAGTTACTGGACCCGCATCTAACGATATATCATAATCCGTATTTCGGATGACAGGTACCTGTGAAATCAGACTTTACCGAAAAAAAATTCAAATTTTTGCAACTCATGTCTGACTATCTCGAAAACTATAACAGATATGGAAATACTTTCACTGCAAGAAATGTTCGCCTATCCAATGCACTTCTAACTCTGTGCTCGGATTTTGCATAGTGTCAAAACCTAGTACTTAACCCCACCAGCGGAGGGAACGGAGTGACCGGAGCGCCAGTACTATCTTTCATTATTATGTAGTAATAAGGGTGGTGGGTGGGGTAGGTGGTGAACACACCCGGGTTGAAATTCTTAGTATATTTCCTAAGTTCTAAACAAGTCTGCTTAGAAAGACTTAGAACGCTTAGCAACGCTGGTGCCAAGGGTGAGTAAAGTACTTAACAAATTTTCCAATCTCATAAAAAGGACATTGCAAGTTTATAATGTTTAGCAAGTTGTTGCTATGTGACTGACAAGTATTACAGGATATATAAACGTGCTTTATATGTAACCGATGATATATGCAAGCACTTTGCAAGTGTAATGAACTAATAACATGCGCATTACAAATCTAGCATATATCTGCAATTTATATATTCCTGGCACTAGTTCGAACCTGCGTCGCTAATTTTTTTAAGTAATAATTATTTTTGAAAAATAAATGTTGTGGGAAGAGTGGCGGTTAGCTTTCGAATGAAAGTAAATGATGACCCCCCCCCCCCCCCCCCCCCCCCCCCTGAGTCAAGAGAAACAACACATGGAACATCATAGTGAGTGATGTACTATATGCTATGCACTTGTGTTTGGTTTGATACTCTTTGTTGCAACCCCCCCCCCCCCCCCCCCCCCATTACATATGTAAACAAATTAATACAGAGACTCTTAATGTTTTTAATATAAACAACATATCAACAAACATATTATCACGCTCTACGTTACATAGATATATACACATCAGATCTAAACGCGTAAATACTGTAGGTCTACACTAAAACACAGGTACGTCGGAAAAATTTATCCAAAAAGTTAAAAAATGGTATTCCTCATTTCTGTTTATGCAATAAAACCATTTAATTCAAATTTGTAATCTTATCAAGCGCTACAGTAGATTACGACTTGAGCACGAAATAAAACAGAAAATTTATCACCCGTCATATAAAGTTACCAATAACATCAT
>JAUCBJ010001596.1:0-31570 GCA_032718475.1 Nemertoderma westbladi
GTGATCTGCATCGCGCTATTTACAAAACTAATCCAAACTACATTAACAAACAATATCCACCTAATTTATCAACCCAGCACCAAAAAGCTCTGCAACAACTGCGCAAGAACAAAAATACTGTATTTCTTAAAGGTGATAAAACAGATAACATCATATTGCTAGATTATGTCGATAAGGAATTCGAAATATCTCGGATATTAAGCGATACTACCACTTATGAGAAGTTACCCAGAGACCCCACTGCTAAATTCCGCGTAAAATGTAGACAGCTTCTCGACCAGCTTGCAATCACAAACCCATTCCTACGCCTTTACTTATTCCCCAACACGTTTACCACAGGCTATTTGTTTATAACTCTAAAAGACCACAAACCAAGATCCGAGTGGATTCAACACCCAAACGGCAAACTTATCCCCAAAGGCAGACCTATAATTTCGAATACGGATGCGTTCTTTACTCCCCTATCTAAATTAATGCACCACTACCTGCACCCACTTGTTACCACAGCGTCGAACTATTTAAAGAGCTCATTGGACTTAAAAGAAACTTTACCCAGACAAGGATCAACATATCACTACACTTTTGTTACGGTAGATGTTATCGACATGTTCACAGCCATCCCACACGAACTAGGCATCGAAGCCACTATGCAAGCACTCAGCGAGGACCCTACGTTACCATACCGCTCCAAATTCACCGCCGAACAACTTGCAGCAATATTGCGTTTCCTGCTGTTTCACAACTTTTTCCGGTTTTCGGGACACTATTACCTTCAGTTGGCTGGGGCGCCCATGGGAGGCAGCCACAGTGGAGATTACGCCATCATAAGTTGTTACAGAGTGCTCAAGAGGGCGATCGCAATCTCGCTACGGGTCCCGTTATACTTTCGAACATTAGTGGATGACAGCCTGTGTGTTTACAACGAATGGCTCACTGACACTGATATAAAACAACTAAACTATGCATTCAACTCCGCCTGCTCAGACCTATACAATAACAACTCTATACAGTTTACCGTAGACTACTCCAGAAAATCCATAAACTACCTAGATGTTACTATTCAAGCTTCAAACTCAACAAAACTAACAACCAAAATATATAGGAAACCAATGTCTAATAAACTACCCATCGCATACTCAAGCTTCCACCACAAACCATCCTTGCTAGCCATAGTTCGAGCTGAACTGCTGCGCATTCGCCGACTAACGGATTCAACAAATCATTTCAAACAACAAAGGCATTTATATCTCGAAAAGTGTAAACTCAGAGGATACCCCTTGAACTTCCTTTTAAGTTTGTATGCGTGGGACCCACCCCAATGTTCAACATTCACTGCCGCCGAACACGATCAGGACTTTCCGCATTCACCAAGCCATACCAATCAACAAAACAACATAAAACCTCCTACCCAACGTTTCTATCTGTCAACGACACCACAATTTATCCCTACCCTCAGCAAAGTTGTGCGTCGGCATAACAGACGAGTTCAGCACCTTGGTGTAACATTACAAACTGTCCCACGAAATGCACCTACTTTGGGAAAGCTTCTAATACGTAAACAGGAACCACAAACAGCTCCAGGTAACCATCCATGTTTGCAACCCCGCTGCCTCACCTGCTTGGCAATTACGGATATGAAAGAGACACCATGGGGCGAGCCAATCATCGGTAGGTTTGATTGTAAATCCAGCAACATTCTCTATACCATTAAATGTAAAACTCACCCCTATCAATACTACCTCGGTCAAACTGAACAACGTCTGCACAAGAGGCTCAATAAACATCGGGAGAACATCAACAGCTACAGGAAAGCTCTGGATAAGGCAATAAAGAACAACAAGCCGATATGTACTGTGACAACAACTGACCCGGAGGTGCTATTGCTTCAACATTTCAGTAGCTGTAATAATTACGAAGTAACATGCGTCCAGCAATTTCGTAACCACCAGCGTCGTATTCATACTGAAGCTTTACTCATTAATTGCCACCGCCCACCCCTCAATAAACTGGTACCACTTCTATAGAATGAAACTTCGACCCGATGGCTCGCCCCCACCTAACATTTGGATGTAACAAACTCACACCACCTCTAATAATTAATTAACTGTGCAGTACGCTCTACCCTTGCTGTAATATACATTGTGTCAGCCAGCTGTAATGTACGTACTATAGCCGAACATATTAGTATTCAATAGGAAATACCAAAACAAAAACTTTTTTAAAAATTGTTATATGTAATCTTGTAGGGATTCCTTTTATTTAGTAACAGTAATATGTGTCCTTTTATCCCCCTCAATTTTATGGCTTAGGTATTCTTTCCCTTCTTTTAAATATATTTTTAAATGATATTTTATTTCAGAACCAACATTTTTTTAGAATTTTTTTTTTTTTTTTTTTACCCTTTTACCAGCCTCACTTTTATTTGTAAATTTGTAACTCAACGACTTAATATTGGAACCAACAATTTTTAACTATTTTTAATCATTTAATGGTTTTAACGTTACCCACCCTTTTTCCACCTCTTCATTTAGCACCCTTTTTATTTTTATTTTTTAAATTTAATATTGAACATCTAATACCTTAACAACACTTGTAGCCTACAATTATATCTCTAGGCCTACATACAGTATTAAGATAAATCTAAATATGTTAATCTAATACATCCTATCATACTGTGTATATCGGAATTTGGTGGCATAGTAATTGGTTGTACCGTACGTTAAATTTAATATTATGGTTTAGGTTTATAAATTGTGTTTTAATGTTATTTTAATTTAATTTACTGAAGACGTCCGTGAGGATGAAATGGCCATATAAATAGAAACTGTTTTCGTTAACCGTGGCATTAGACCCTTTCTACAGTCATTATCCCTGAAGTTATAATTATGGATACGCCACGAACGGCATCATTTCGACTTCTTTCCCATTTAAATACATATAAGTATGTAGTAATATTATTATTATACGTTATAATTCCAATAATAATGTCAGATTATAATTTGTTTAAATTATATAGCACCCCCCAAATCCAACTGGGAATTGGGGGCTATAGTGATATACCTGTTTTTAAAGGCGGAAGCATTCTCCCAGGGTTTGGCCCTTCTACTGGCATATGGAATAATAAGAATAATAAATTCGGTCAGCGATACGGTCGAAATCGGCAACGAGGCCGAGGAATATTAACAACTGGTCTTGGTATATTAGCGCGTAAGTTAGGGAGAAAGGTGCTAACTAAAGCACTCCCCAAAGCGGCAAAAGTGGCACGGAAATACATAATACCAGAAGGAAAACGATTTTTGCGTAATAAAGCGGGTGATTTGATAAATAAAATGGCTACACGGTTAGAACCATATCCAAAGACACGCCAAATCGCTCAACGGGTGTACAATGAATTTACAAACCCAAAAAGTAAAAAAAAGAAAGGCGTCACCCAAGTGTGGGTATGAACTTTGGTCGTAAACATAAAAAGCGAAATAATAAATGTCGCGACATTTTTATGTAACTTAACAATGAGTAAATTAGAATTATCATTATTCTCGAGTAAAACAAATCAGCGGGAATACACATCTTCGCATTTTTTGGATATCTACCCGATTTCTACAATTGACGCGAATGCCAGACAAATTGAGTTCTTTATACCCCAGTCAAATGTTCTATATACTGATTTAAAGAATTCGAAATTTCACATTAAATATAAAATTACGTGGGATGGTAATAGGGCTAACGACGATACAACCCTCCACCATCTCAAATACCCAGGTGGATCGCTGTTTGAGAATTGTTCGTTTTACCTAAATGAAAAGCTAGTTGAAACCTCAAATGGATTCTACGCCTATAAGTCTACATTTCAGACATCACTGTTGACAGATGCTAACGAAAAAAGCGGTATTTTAAGAGCTGGTGGTTATGAGGATACAGATAATAATCTAGGCGGGGTACCTGTTGCTACTGGGAATGACGTTCGCGGGAATTACATTAAATTTGTGGTGGCTCCAATTTTTCTAGACTTTACAAGCTTAAGGATACCGAAACGATTAATTGGTCGCGGTTGGTTGAAACGGCGTAGGGTTCACGTAAGCCCCCCCAACGCAAAACGTGTTGACGTGTGGAAACAATACGTAGGACTACATTAAAATATTATGTTTTTTGAACGTTTCATATTAAGTATGAACTGTTATGCAAGTGCTTTCTACCACGACTCGACACAACCGATGGGGAGAATCATAGAAAATCGGATAAACAAACAACTAGGAAGAATATATTACTATGTTTCAAATGCTGGCGGTTTCGCGAGCGTAACCAAACTAGCGAAAGCCGCTAAAGTTACGAGAAATCGCACAAAGGAGTGGTTGAGCTCCCAACGAACGTAATTCCCTACACCCACCGGCTAGACGCCATTATCCGACATCAAAAATTTTCACGGGCGGCATTGGAGATCTATTTCAGGCGGACCTATGCGATAGGCAGCCTTTTAAGGAGGATAATAATGGTTATAACTACATAATTACTTGTATCGATTGCTTCAGTCGCAAGGCATGGGCACTAGAGCTAAAACGTAAAACCAGTGTTGAAATTAAACGCGCCCTAACCACAATATTCGAAGAAAGAAAGCCTAAAAGACTGGCGGTTGATCAGGGTACTGAGTTTGTAAATAAATTAGTGAAAGAATTCTTACAGAATAATGATGTTAATTTTTATACATTAGTTAGATAAACCGGGATCCGAGGATCCCGGTTTATCCGGTGTTGTTTATGTACGCGTCCCCGCCGTGTGAGTGAAAAGGAGTTTGTTGTTCTTCCAATGTTATTGATAATATAAAGTATGGTATATAATAGGAACAAGTACTGTAGATATGATGGCAGATAGCACTAATGACTGAATACTGCTGGTAATATGGGTGACGGCGGTGACGGTCTTAAACTGTCACCGTACTGCCATGACTGTACTGAGTAAACTGAATGAATGAGCAACACCGACCGGTAATATACTGTACTACTCTAGGTTTGGCCGTGTTACTCAGCTGATGCCTGCCCCCCATTGGCTAGTAACCTACTTCACACCTGCTCTGCGAGGGTGTCCCACCCCCCCCCCCCCCCCCCCCCCGCTGCTGTTACTTTCCTCCCGGAGGTGTAACCTCTGACCCCCGCTGTGTGTCCCTTTGGGGTTTGTCGCCCCGTTTTATTGGGGTGACACAAGGGATTTCAGGTCAAAATGTCGAAAGAGTCAAATTGTCGAACAGGTCAAAATGTCGAAAGAATCAAGTTGTCGAACAGCCATGTCAAATTATCGAAAAAGCTTTCGACACAGACATGTCAAATTGTCGAAAGAGACATGCCAAATTGTTAGAAATAGCCGGAAGCGTCCAAGAGAAGCGTTCGATAGAGCCCTGCAATCTGTCGATATTAAGTACCAGGAGTATGGAGGACAGGTAGCTGCCGAAATTAAGGGGAAACCATCTGCTGGGTACGGCTTCGACTCAAAACGCCGGTCATTAAGCAGAAACCAAGTGCATGGTGTGGTGGGTGGAGAGCCCCATGTTTTAGGATACGCTCTGATGAAGGGACAATCGGAAGGAAGCTACATCAGGACGTTTACTGCTTTAAGATATAACATTTATCATCTTTGCGGTGAAGGTGGCAGAATTAATACAGCTAAGTGGCTTTTCGATTTCGAACTTGCAGTAATGAATGCTTGCAATATAGTTTTCCCAATGGTGACCGTGTTAGGTTGCGCTTTTCATTTCGCTAAGGCCATAAACGAGAAGCGAGACAGCCTTGGCCTCAAAGGTGTTTGTGTTGAAGATACAGCAGAGGGTAAAACTGTAGTAAAGTATTGGTTCAAAGAGATTCGTTCTTTACCATTCCTTCCTGATGGCTATCGCTATCGGGTTGCCTATACTCTGATCAATGAACAGCTACCAAACCTGTCCGCTTTAACAGCCAATAAAGTTTTCCGATTTCGACAATATTTCATTGGATTTTGGCTTCGGCAGGATGTATTCATCAGATGGGGACAGTTCGGAAATACCGGCCCTAGGACCAGCAACTGTGCTGAAGGTTTCCACAATGGGCTTCATTCCCGGCTCACCAGCCTCCATCCGTGCCTTGGAAATATCCTGGAATTTTTCCAGTTAAATCAACATACTTCCCAGCAGCACATGAAGGCCTTGCTAGAACCGAATACTATTGCTGTTCCCAAACCAAAGTCTCCACATATCCAGATACGGGACCAACGCTTGGTTGAGGAGATGGGGCGATTCGCAAACTACATGGCTGCATGGCCTAATAACATTTATTATAATGACTGTAAGATGTACATGCGTTGTTTGATGGTCATTGGACTGGTACCCCAGGCTTTAGAGGGGTAATGCCCAATGGTCAGCTAGTATAGTACTGTATAGGCCTATATTGCCCATTGCTATTGAGATATTATACACAATTCGTTAGCCATATTAATTATCAGTTAGTATCAAAATTCAAAAGTATCTAAAAAGGCGGCGGGCAGTCCAGTTATGCAGAATCGAACATAATCAAAGGAAAATTACCTAAGTATATTTTGATTGGAATGCTTGCCAACGCCAGTTTCAACGGGGAATTAAGCAGCAATCCGCTACATTTTAACCATTTCGGTTTAAATTACGACGAATTAAACATCGATTCCCGTATCATACACGGGTATCCATACCGCCCTAACTTCCCAGAAAACAATTTTATGTTGGAATTCGAAAGTTTAATGAACGTATTCAAGAGCTTGAGCGGCGTATTTTGCTCACTAACACCAAAGCGGTTTTGTATCCAATTTCGTTTGATAGTATTTGATCTTACTGCAGGTGGCGATCAAAGCCATGAAATTCAACCTAGTGTACATACAACCGGGCATTTGATTCTGAAATTTAGTAATCCGCTAGTTAACACTATTAACGTTATAATAATGTCAAGCTACGACGCTCTTCTATCTATTTCGGAGGCCATAGAAATAATAACTGAATAAATAAAGATCTCACATAGTACAAAGTAAGCGAAGCCGCACAGTCGGTGGAATTAGGGAAATTCTCTTAAACTTTTAATGATACGCGTACGCTAAGATGTTGGACTCTATACAATTAGCGAAATTCCCAGTGGGGCCCGAATACATTGGTGTTTACACAATCGACCAATTACACCTAATAAACAAAGCAAAAAAAAATAAGCATAAACACAATTATTCGTTTATTATTAATAATCAACGTATGGTCTTCCGGGGCAACACTGGACTTGCGTGCATGTGGTTAACAATGTTGCGCATTATTTAGATTCTTTCGGCAAAGCACCACCGCCGAGAATATCCTATTGGTTACATAAATATAGCCAAAGGCATAGTTGGAATCGTAAAATATTTCAAGCGCCACATTCGACTCAGTGTGGTCTATTTTGTCCGTATTATCTAACCGAGGTGCCAAAAAATCCCGGAGCAATGAATATATTCACCTCGAATTTGTGGTACAATGATTTATTGTTATTACAGTGGACACTTTCATCAATAAAATAATATATTTATTTATTTAGGTTATGGGGTATTTTTCAATTGTAGGTGCGTGAAAAATATTAGTATTAGTATTAATATTAATAATAAATATTTATTTCTTGGGTATATAGTAATAACAATATTTATAATAAATATATGGGACGCGGTAAGTGACATGGTAGGACCTTCACGTGTGCAGTAAAAGCCGCAAACCATCTTAACACATTCGCAGAGCACAATCCATTAACAACTTGCCAGCAAAACCACTAAAATCGACCATAGGCGTAGCGAGCCTAACTCTTTCCATGTTACATATATTCTTATAATCTGTTACATATATATTATAGAATCTCTATCCATGCTACGCGCATTAGTCAATAATTAACCCTATCTGGCCCAGGTATGGCAAATTTGCCCGCGCCCTCAAACATTTATGTAGTACATCAACAGATTTTATTCTATGTCTTCAAAATTCATTGACTTTTCCTCAAATTTATCGCTGAATCGTTTGGTGATGTCAGTTTTGCCTGATGAAACATATTTTTTATGTTACATTTGATTTGTTAGCACTATCTCTGCATTTTTCGAATAAGTTTTGAAGAGTTTACCTAAATCAAAAAAATGCAACGCGATTAGAAGTTCCAACAGCCAATTACGGAATAAGAAACCTTCTCTCTGTAAAGTTGAACAAGACTAAACTAGAAAGCCAGCAAGCTGGCTGGAAGGAGCCCGGGGGAAGAATCCTAGCCAAGACTATTACAAATGAACTATGTCAAGCTGTAGGCCTAGTAAGTAGGCCTAAACTAAACAATTGTCTAAACTGTAAGGCGTGAGGCTAGCTGACTTTGTCGATCGTCCCACATAATAAAAAATTTAACTTTGCTACCACTAACAAAAATATAATATGAAGCAAATAATTTCATTATCAAGCACGTTTACAAGATTTAAGATTACCGAATATTTATGAAAAAATGCCCATGATGCACAACCAGGACACCGAGCGAGTGATGACCCTGAACCTATGGCGTCTGATTTGAGCCAAAATACCTTTAGAATTACAAATGTGTACCTTACATTTTTCATTAGCTTATATTTATAAGCATCGCTTAAAAGTATGGTATTTTATTGCATTTGAATTTATACATCGCTTAAAAGTAAGCTATGTTTTATGTAGATGACTTTAATAAATCGCTTAAAAGTAAGGTATTTTTTACAAGTTCTCTTAAAACATCGCTTAAGTAAGCTATGTTTTATGAAGTTGACTTTAATAAATCGCTTAAAAGTAAGGTATTTTTTACAAGTTCTCTTAAAACATCGCTTAAAAGTAAGCTATGTTTTTTGTATTTGCCTTGAAAATCGCTTATAAGTAAGCTAATTTTTTACAATTGCCTTGAAAATCGCTTAAAAGTATGGTATTTTATTGCATTTGAATTTATACATCGCTTAAAAGTAAGCTATGTTTATGTAGTTGACTTTAATAAATCGCTTAAAAGTAAGGTATTTTTTACAAGTTCTGTGAAAACATCGCTTAAAAGTAACCCATGTTTTTGTAGTTCACTTTATTAAATCGCTTAAAATTAAGATATTTTTTACAAGTTCTGTTAAAACATCGCTTAAAAGTAAGCTATGTTTATGTAGTTGACTGTAATAAATCGCTTTAAATAAGGTATTTATTTAATTGCAGTTCTCTTCCAACATTGCTTAAAATGAAGTACAGTATGTGTTCATGCAGTAATATAGTTTAAAGTAAGCGATGATTTTGACAGTGTCGTTTAAACATAGTTTAAAGTAAGCTATGTTTTTACAGTGTCGTTTAAACATAGTTTAAAGTAAGCTATGTTTTTACAATGTCGTTTAAACATAGTTTAAAGTAAGCTATGTTTTTGCAGTGTTTTATCCAATCAAATGCGTTGTTGACAATAGCTGCAATTAGTAAATAGATCACAAGAGGGAGCTGTTGAGCAATTGTTGTATTCCAGTATTCGATCAGCAAAATCGAATTTCTGATATGTAGGGTACACGGTACGGACAGTACGGTTAACTGTATACAGTAGTTACACTGCAGTGGGTATGGCATCCGAAAATTTCATCTCGGAAATTGAGAACCTAATACGGAGGTGCCAACAAATTTCAGAAGATGAGACATTTTCAAACTTAAATAATAGTATTGTAGTAAATATATAAAGTATTGGCCACAATCATCTACAACACATAACCTAATCTAATTCTTCCGCCTTGTAATGGAATGTTACCAATGCAGCTGTTGTTGGTGTATTATTCACCCATTGGGCCATTGTATTTGCTAGTTCATGACAAATACATGGTGAAATTGGAAGTTCTAGAGAAACATTGACTTAATGAAATGGTGATATAACATTTTGGTTTTATTTATAACTAATATAGTTATAATTAAAAAGGTTCCTATTTAAGAAAACATAATATTTAGGCCCATTAAACTTGGATGAATTTAAATAAATATAATAATTATAATAAAATAAAATAACGAGCAAATTATCCTCGCAAAGCTTTACTCTTCAACAGCTTGTCTTTCTATTATGATAGCATAATTAATAGTATCGGAAGGTATATACTTCATTGGGTATTGACATTAGTCAATAATATGTGAAAGTTATTTACCTTTGTTTGTTACACATAAAATATCTGACAAGTGGGTGGTGAAAAAAACAGCCTTTATTGTGTCTAAAACATTTAAATACTTAATGTCTGCTGGTTATGAGAGCAACCTCGTAAGCAGACCTTGGTTCTAAAGTATTTAATTTTACGATTAATTTTGAAAATTGAACTTTTAAATTGAATAATATATACTAAAGAAGGCATGGGTGGGATCCGAAACTTGTCATGCATGTTTCCCTTATCCATGTTACTACTCATGATTCATTTCAAGCACCCATCTTTTATCAGACGCTTGCAGTGATGTTTATTTTTATTTTATTTATTTATTTCCTCCAAAATTATAAAATAAAAATAACGCACAATACCCTACAAAATTGATTGCTGGGTTGATTGGTGTGAGCTTCCGCTATAGCATAGCTAGTGTAGTTTTAGCTCACCCCTGCATCTGGAGAGTTCTAGAATGTTTAAAGTAAATTTAATTATACAGATAGGTGGGTGCGGTGCGGTTGACTGCTGTCGGAATTTTATAAATATTTGTTTTTTCCTGCATGTAAAAAAATTAATTTGTGGTATGTACAAGACTGCATAGCAAACTGATGATAACCAATAGGGGAGAATGTATATGTAAAGAAAAAAAGTATGAAACTATATATATGACGCAAAATATGTAAAGGAAAATATATTTATATAACGCAAGTTGTTGATAACCAATTGGGGAGAATGTATGTGAAAAAAGAATAATAAAAAAATATATGTATGCTATTGAAATTGAAATGGTTTAATCATATCTGCAGTAAGTGGTATTTTAATTTTTTCTTAAATATCGCCAGGTTTCGACTGTACCTAATAAGTTGTGATAATGAGTTCCACAAAAGTGGCCCTTGCATAGATAATGAAAGATGGCGAACATCCAAACGAGCCGGAGGTAAATGATACAGGCCAGAGGAAGCAGAGCGAGTATTATATGAGTGAACCGAAGAGGCTTTAGTAAAGAGGTAAGCTAGAGGGTGAGATGGATTATTATGGACTTCAAACATGAGTATTAGCACCTGGTATTTATAGAGGAGATCTAGAGGTAGGATACGTAATTGTTGGTAGATGGGATAGCAGGATGAGGATTGAGAATGATTAAATGTGATACAACGCAATATCTTATTGATTTTTATTTTCAAAGGATCTGTGTTGGACTTGTAAGTGCCGCCCCAAACAATCAAGCCATAGAAAATGTAAGGATAAATTAATGTATTAAAAAGCATGCGGAGTAACTCTCTAGAAAGTATATGTCGAAGTTTATAGAACAGTCCACCTGTTTTAGAAATTTTTTTAAGTATGTATTTAATGTGCGCCTTAAATGTGAGTTTATCATCTATAATTATGCCTAAGTATTTTGCAGCGGACGTGTATCTGATGGGTTTGTTGTTGATATTAATTGTTGTGCTTGGTAAGTTGAAATTTTGCGAGAATGTAAATATGGAGTATTCTGTTTTATCGGTGTTTAAGGTTAATTTATTATCTATCAGCCAATCATTAATTAAATTACTTTCGGTATTTATAGTATTAGTTAATCTGGTTATGTTACTATCGTGGAACATGAGAGATGTATCGTCTGCAAACAGAGTGGCAATGAGAGAGGTTGCATTTGGGAGATCATTTATATAAAGTAAAAAAATAATTGGGCCTAGTACCGAACCTTGCGGGATACCACAGGTGATTGAATTAACTAAAGATGACGTAACACCTAATGAAACAAACTGTTTACGATTGGATAAGTAATCTGAGAAAATCGACAGAGGGGTTCCGCGTATACCATATGACTGAAGTTTCTTTATAAGGATGGAGTGGTCAAGAGTATCAAATGCCTTACGGAGGTCTATATATACTAAACAAGAGGATTGATGATTATCGAGAGCATTTCGAATTGACTCTACTATATTTATTACTGCATATGATGTGGTGAATTTTTTCCGGAAGCCGAATTGATTACGCGAAATTACATTGAATTTATTAAGGTATGCTATAAGCTGGTTGTATAAAACTGTTTCGAAAATTTTATGGAAAACAGGGAGGAGGGAGATTGGACGGTAGTTTGTAGGAAGAAATGGGTTACCACCCTTATAAGCTGGAATGACCTTTGCTAACTTAAGACAATAAGGAAAATGCCCTAGTCGTAAACTGAGATTAATCAAGCTACATAAATGAGTAGATATAAATGGGGCCGCAAGCTTTACTAAAGAAATCGGAAAATCGTCATTGGAGGCGCACTTCTCATCTAATTGTAAAATGATGTAATGAATTTCAGCGGGAGATGTTTCTGAAAGTCCGAAGGAATTGGATTTGGAATGTCTTACATGGCGAGTAGGACAACGAGAACTTGAAGCAAATTGTGAAGCAAGTTGAGGACCAATGTTGGAAAAGAAATTGTTAAAGGCGTTGGCTATATCAGCTGGATTGGAGAGAGAAATAATTTTCCCGTCTTTGTCCACGTTTAATCTCTTTGGTGTTGATGTTTTTGCAGAACGGTGTAATAAAGAGTTTAATGTTTTCCAAGTCTTACGCATATTATTAGAATTTTTATTGAATTCGGAGTTGTAGTATTGTTTTTCAGCTGCTCTAAGTAGTGTGGTTAATTTATTTCTGTATAATTTATAACGATTATGATTTTCAGTTGTGGGCGATTTAGAATATATTGCGTATAATAAGTTTTTCTTTTTTATTCCTAAAATTAGCGATTTTGTGAGCCAAGGTTTCTTTGGAACATCTCGTTTTTGTACAACCACGGAGGGAAGGTTATCCTTGCAAATATTTGTGAAGTCATCATAAAAACTTTCTAGTTTAAGTTTGTCAGGGGTGTTATTAGCTGAATATCTAAAGGAAAAGTTTCGTACATCATTAGTAAACCTATCTTTATTAAATTGTGAGTAATCGTAAGTGCGCTTTATATCAGGAGGAAGAAAAAACATAGAATAATCAGTTAAAACCATGAAAGTAGGAAGGTGGTCGGTAGTACCAGTTTCTGTTAAAAATACACCAGGTGAGCAAATAGATGAGTGTATATTACAAAGGATGTGGTCTATAGTAGATCTAGAATAGGGAGTGATACGAGTATGTTGGTTTATAGTTTGAGTGAAGCCGTTAGAAGATATTGTATTAATATATTCACTAGTACGAGGCTTATTTGGTTTAGAAACATCAATATTATAATCACCGGTTATAACAACGTCGTAATTTGTTGAGGCCAATTTGGAAAGTGTATCATTAAAACCTTTATTAAAACTATCAAATTCTATTTCGTCTGAGCGATAAATACATCCAATTATTAAGGGCTTATTAGGGTGAGGCCTCGCCACTTCTATCCAGCAATTTTCAGGGCCGTTGAAATGAAGGTCGGGTCGTATTGATGTTTCTAAATCGGAGCGCGCATAAATAGCCGTGCCTCCTCTGGCTAGTCTCTTACCCCATTTTCGAAAATCACAGTAAGGTTCCTTAAAACCACGAACGGCAACTTCATTTAATACACTATCTTTAGTTAAAAACGTTTCAGAAAAAGTCAGAATGTCGAAATTGGCATTCATAGATTCCAAAAAATTTGTTATTGCACATATATTTGCGTTTAAGCTCCTGCAATTTAAATGCATTAATGAAAAATTAGATCTGCTGTCATTTCCGTAAAATTGGTTATCAAATATTGTTTCATTAAAGTAATCCCCTAGAATCAAATTGCAATTCAAGTTATCGTCAGGATTAATATCACTAAAGATGTTGCCAGCAGCCTGTATGTCTTCACAATTAACTTCACCCGTTTCATTAGAAAATATATCGAGATCGTCATTTTCAACACTACCAAAAGGAAATAGATAATGATAACAAAAATTGCACCAGTGTGATAAAATGGTGGTGTCTGAAAAATCGATAGTCTCAAAGAATGAACCACATTGTCGGTGATATTTCTGTTTACAAAGATTGCAGTTGATAATTAAATCTGAATTTTGAAAAGTTGAAAAACAAAGACCGCACCCAATGCCAACAGCCGTCGTCGCACTACCACTAGAATTAGTGTCTGACGCAATTTGTTGCATTAGACAATGTGTTATGTTGCAATATTTATCTTAAGTGGCCGCTAAAATTCAAATTACATTCCCCAGCAACCAATGTGGTATATACCGGTATCTACCTATAATCTATTATAGTATATATCCGGTATAACACATGTCATATATGATACACTAAACGTGGACCAGAATTAAATGTTTTACACGTAATACGCATTATATACACAATTACATATTGATGTCCTAAATAAGGTTCTAATATATATATATAGCCCAAACTGTAAAAGCTTCTGTGGGATATAACTGGCCCCTTTTGCTTCGCAATCCAGTTTCCCCCCAGGCGCTGGAATACTCTAAAAAGGTTCTCTAACTGTATATATATTCCCCTCGCCCGCAAGGTACCGTTACAGGTGTTTTTAACGGACATAAAAGTCATTCTTCTATATACGTGTTTTAGCGGACATGGTAAGGCAAAAAACCCGCAATGCACCAAATACCTTTACACGGCTTAGCCCTGAGGATTCAGATTATGACATCTAACAGCTGGTTGCTGACATGGAAACAGCCATTGGACGCATGGTTCTTTGTTTGGCTTGAGCCAATCAGAGCGATTTTCTCTGTCGATGTGGAGCTTTTGAGCCGATCATACTGGGAGTGTTCAGTCTTACTGTTTTTCCTGATACTTTGTTGTTATTGCTGTCTAAGCCAGAAACACCGGCTCTAGAGTTAATTCTTTTCATACTTTAGAAGAAACATTAGTAGGCTTAAATTATAGAGCGTATAGCTGTTATCAGTGCATATCACTGTACATATCGGTTCATATCATATCTTAACCTACCGTCTTAACGTTTTTACTGTTGTCATATTTTATATCAGTGGATTGAATATTATTTGGAGAACATTTATAAAGAACCCAAATTTCCCAATTTTCTTGATACACTACAGGTTAGAGAGAAGGGTTATATATAGCGATTGCGACTTATATTATTGTGGTTTGTAGTGAATTTAATGCTATTTGATAAGCACTACATGAGTCCGTTGCTATTCTCTTTATATATGATAAAATTCATTGACGGTCGGCAAATTAGTGAGCAGTATTGTGCGTTACCGGTAGTGTGCATGATTGTGACTGATAACTAAGCATTTCCTAAAGAATGCGCCTTATACGTGAATCATAAGCCTTACCGACTTACCGTTGTGATTAGTATAAGTCATATCTCTGTTTACTTAGATAGAGCGCCACGTCCTAAAGGAACTGTTAATATTTCCCGAAAGTGAATAATATTAGTCAGAAATTATTTATTAGCGATCAATCGAATAATACAGTAGGCTTCACTGCAATAATAATCTAAGCCCTCAGAATCCAGTCTCCCGGGTATATCCAGCGGGTGAATGGACGCGCACTAGGCTGGCTTCTGCTAATGTTGTGTTTATTGGTATTAAATATTTGTCATCTTCTAAAGTATATTTGTAAACCAAAAGACATATAAATTTTTGGCAGGTTAAACTGCTAAAGGTCTTCAAAAGCGCGTACAATAACAGCTATTGACTTTATTTGCAGTAAGCAATAAAGTTGAAAGTACCGGTCGACTGGTAAACCTGAACCGGTACTTCTGTAGGTCAGTAGGCCCAACTGCCAGAACCGGTACTGCGGTAGGTCCGTAGGTCCAACTGCCAGAACCGGTACTTCTGTAGGTCCGTAGGCCCAACTGTCCTAACCGGTACTTCCAGTATAAGTACATTAGTATTATTTCGATTGTGATCTATAGTATATTGTAGGCTGCCAGGGGAATAGGGATTGATCACCCCTCATTCTTTTGTATAGTTTACTTATTTCTGTCAGTTTTATTTCCTAGTAAGTTAATATTGAGCTGAAGACGTGTAAGTCTGCTCAGATTGTTCAGATAATTGTAGGCCGGACTGTTGTCGGATTGTTGTTGGGTTTGGAGAGATTACGGCGTGTGTAGAGTTTGTCCGATAGAGTGCCAGTTAGTAAGTTGGGGCAGCCATAGCTGTAAGGTCAATCCCCTCTTAAAGAATAAGTCGTACTACCGTGTTAGAACGCATACTAACTAACAATTTTGGAATCTGCACATACTGTAGTTTATTTAGGCTTGACAGTATTCTACCAACGTTTTTGGCCTGTGTTTGTTTGTGTGGTCTGTTCAGGTACCGTAATAGTTATTACTCAGATATTTTGTAGGATGGATTGTTGTCTAGCTATTATTAGGTCTGAAGAGATTGCTGCTTGTGTAGAGTTTGTCTGATAAAGTGCCAGTTAGTAAGTTGGGGCAGCCATAGCTGTAAGGTCAATCCCCTCTTAAAGAATAAGTCGTACTACCGTGTTAGAACGCATACTAACTAACCATTTTGGAATCTGCACATACAGTAGTTTATTTAGGCTTGGTGGTAGTCTGCCAGCGTTTGGTTTGTATTTTGTTTGAGTATTCTGTACGGGTAGCGTAATATTTATTATTCAGAGTTTATACGATTATTCGCAACATTCATATCCCCAAGTTTATTCCTACAGTAATTGTGCTTGTTACACATACCGTTATAGTTAAATTAACCCCGGTACTACACGGGCTGCTTGGCGTAGGAAAAGACTGGTGACTTTGTGCTTCGGTCACTCCAGCAGATGCCGTGGTTCTTTTAACTGTTCAAGTATATTTAACTACTGATTATTTGTTGTACCAGTACTTGTACCTAATTTAGGGTTTAGTGTACAGTGCTTTCCGAAGTAATTAGTGTGTAGGCAGTATATTTGTGTTGTAAAGTGGTTAATAGGCACGCTGGATCTGGTAGTCCGCGGTAATTAACTTCTAGGTAGGAACACTCCGTGATACATAACGTAGTACCTATAGCGATACGGTTATAGGTCGTCAGGCGGTGGTATTTTCCTATCTGGACAACGCAGTATATTTACTACTACTTATTATTTTCAAATACCGTAGTACCTTGTCCGTTGTAATAACCAGAATTCTAACCCTTTGTTAGACTGGTTTGTAGACTTCCTGTAAAATTACCCTAAAAATTTTGTATGTAATATTTTGTTGTGTTCAAGTAGAGATTTAATCTCACCCGTATCGTAAGTAATTTGTAGTATTAAGTAACTTAGGTAAATTAGAATTATCTGTTTTAGTGTCCAATAAATAGCACTTCACTGAGAGCGCACAGCTTCTGTGTAGTGAAACCCAGAAATAATAACATTTATTTCAAATATTGACAAAACCCATTTTAAACGGGTATATAAATATTATAAATCAACTCAAACGATTTATAAGTAGTAGGCCTGCCATATAACAACTAGGTCTCAATATCAGTTGGACTACTGCTTAAATAACGGTAATAAAGTAAGTTAAGGTAACCAAGTAACCCTAAAATATTCAGAAATTCAATTATTCTAAAATAATTGACATACCGGTATTTACCATAGGCTTATTATATTTATTTCTATTATTAAATAATAATAAATCAAGACTTAGCCAATAATAGAAAAATAAACCAAAATGCAACTTCAAATTTTCCTGACTAACAGCATATTCACTTGTTACTGTTATATAGGCTCTAATAGGGTGCATGTAAAGAGCGGACTGCGGACTGGCGGACTACGGACTGCCAAAATCCACGCGGTCAATTTGAATTATCGACTTCTAAACTAAGAATCCGTTCTTTGTTGTCTGGACAAATGGCGGACTGAAGCCGGTAAATTGTAACCTGATTGGCTCAATCATTTACATAGGCTGAAAGGGAACTTAAAGAATGAATCATCCCATTGCAGCATTGGCTTTTAAATGTTTACCATTGTGCAACACTGTAATACAGGAAATAATCATCCTATACAGTAATTACGTGGACTGTTGATTACGGGACTACTACTAGTGGCGAACCTATACCTACTGAGGACTAGTGGCGAACCTACCTCTACTGTAAATACAGTAGTAATCAGGTAATATTTTCCTAAACTTTCACATCAAGGCACTCTCATCTTACGTAAGCCTGGATGTATTATAGTAAGTTTAGTTTTGGACGTTTATGAATAGGCCTACTACACGTGCAATACGGCCGTCATCGATTACGTTACTTATTATACTTAGTTTAGTTTGAATTAATCGAAAACTTCAACCGGCTGACCAGTACACAGTAGCCGGTAGGCCAACAGTACATGCCTGCTGACGGCAGCTTTGATACCTCACCGGTAGTCCTACTTAATTACTTACAGTATAATTATACTGTAGCAATGTTGGAATATTGTTTGTGTTTCCATCTCTATGTGTCACAATGAAAACATTTAAGCCAATAAGAGGATTCAGGAAAGTTCCATTTGGGCCTATGTAAATGATTGAGCCAATCAGGTTACAATTTTCTGGCTTCAGTCCGCCGTTTGTCCAGACAACAAAGAGCGGATTCTTACATTATAATGCTATAATTCAAATTGACCGCGCATATTTGGGCTTTTAATTGACAATCCGCAGTCCGTAGTCCGCAGTCCGCTCTTTACATGCACCCGCTCTAATAGTAATGAGTAAGACTCAAGGACTACTATACTACAGGACTGGCACACCCCTTCATCCGACTTCGCTAGCGAAGTCCATTGGTTTGGTATTGCTTTATACTGTTATAGACATTGTTATCAAAGGATTTTCATGAAATTTAGTACACAATCGTAATTATTAATAACATAATATATTTTGGTGTCAAGAAATAAAGGACGAGCACAGCGAGGCATGTAACAAAGTAGACGAGTGTAGTGTACCAACTATTCTTTATAGTCTTGAACGACCGTGTTTAGTACATTGTGCGACATAAAAACGATACGAACAGCATCCCTATCCCAGGGTAATGTCATGACACAGATGATAACGGATTCAACTAGCGGTAAATTGTCTATACAATATACATACATGGACCTCTCTATATACTCTTTATCTCTGGTCATTTACTATCCTAGCAGTTCTCAAGCCAGGTTCCAGGTAACCACCACCACCCCCCCCCCCCCCCCCCTCCCAACCGCCATTCTGATATTATTACTTTATAGGGCTATTATTATTAGGTACTTTATATTATTATTAGGTTCTTACTTTATATTACTAGTAGGTACTTTATGTTATTACTTTATTATTTATTACGATTGCCGACCCAATATTCCCTACCCCTGGGGAAACTAGGCGAATCAATATCCCGCCTCAATGTTAAATTCTCAATTTAGGGAAAGGAGCAGGTTACAGTGGCACGTTATTTTAAACAAAACAATAAACTAAACATAATATAACAGGTTACAGTTTTATTTTTGAGAGTAATCAGCTGTTATTTGCGTCGAATTTCCCCTGGAGAGGGATGAATTTTTATTGCGTCCAGTTTCCCCCCCTTATTTTGTCCCCTTCCCGTTATTCGGAGGAATTTTGTTTGTGCTGCCTTATCACCAGAATGTGAGTCGCGCCGTTTCTGCCTTTCCATAGATCGCTTTTGTACTCCATTAAGAAGGGTGTTTGCTAGGGTACAGCAATCAGCTATTGGTGGCAGTTGGGATATACCGTAATAGACCGCAATAATGGTATTACTTGAGTTAGTTGTTTGTAGTACCGTATAGGTATAGTTCCATCATGTACAGCATCCACCCATGCAGCAGACGCCATGGTCCTGGTCCACCATACCAGGTGATGCGGAGTAAGTTGTAATCCACCACGAGTTAGGGCTTGGGTAAATATATTATCCTCCTCTTAAATATCACCTGTGATGTCTAACTCTGGGATTACCTTTACCAGGAATCCTGCGACGTATCCAGCTGCCTGAAACTCATCATAACTGACTTCAATATCCACTAGCTGTTAAATTTTTCTCAGCATTTCCGTTGTTATTAGGACATACTTTCGGATGTTCAGGTGCTTTCAAAGTGGATGGGATATCGTCTAATAGAACAAAGTCTAAAGTATAAACTCAAGCTGAGACTTATATTTGGATGACTCAAGATCAATCGCGGCATTAACGTACTCCTTAGCTTTCGTAAGTAGCGATGTCGTAGTACCAACATTACGTTTCACGACTGCAATGACTTCTTCCAACTGAGACCAACGTATTAGTTGGCTATTACGAGCGAGGCAATGCGAAAACCCCAAGCTGCAACCCAGCTGATCAACCGCCGATCGGCTGATACAAACATGTCCGAGGAAAGTTGACTCTTTGATGAAAGTGAAACCTGTCCAATATACTGTATACTTCGTTATGGAAAAAGAAGAGCAATACTTGGAACTGCGATAGTTTCACAAAAATGTCAGTACGCGACCGTATCCTGCAATTCCCTTTAGCCACGTAGAAACAACAGGCAGGCAGGTTCAGTCAGCTGCAAAAAGCCCCCAATTAAATCTCACTCCATGCACTCATTGAGTAACTGAAGTTGGCGTTCCACAATGGGAGGGATGTCTCGTGGAGTGGGGGGTCGCGGCGGAACTCACGATAAGGGAAGTCCAGGTAAGTATAACGGAATATTGTTGGTCGCAAGGAACCGCCAGGGACTTTCTTGTGCGGAATTCCCTTGGAAAACTCTGGCCACTGTTGAGTACAAATGACGGCAGTGCTTCCATACTTAAACAGAGAGCCGTCATCTGCATTGCATCGTGGAAGCGCGGCGATCCACTGATCTCGTTCAGCATCGACAGGAGGAAGTTTCACTACACGAACGGGATTTCCTGCGTAATTGCCGTCGCAGCCAAATACGCAACAATAATTAGGCATAATAATAATAAATAACTTGTTCTGTTGGTAGTTTAGCCTAATGTTGTAATACGGCACCTTAAATACCTACCTATCAGCCTATAGCAGTATAGTAATTGATTTAATTACTACCAAATGGTACCACCTAGGCCTACCTGCTGACCTGTACCGGAACGGTCGCGGTACCGTACGGGTAGCATCATACGAGTACGGGCTACCACTGTACCAGGGTAGGGCCATACAGCCGTCCAGTTGAATGTACTGTAACTAGACTATCTGACTTTCTAACTGTACTATTCCCATATACCAGAGGTAGCGGTAGGACTATAATACAGCTATAAGGCTATAACTATTCATTCTACGGTAGTACAGTAGTAGGCTATTCAGGTAGTACAGCTTACAGCAGTATGAAATTAATGGACTTCGCTAGCGAAGTCGGATCAGGCAGTGTGCCAGTCCTGTAGTATAGTAGTCCTTGGTAAGACTACAATAGAAAAATAAATGGACTGACCGACATGCAGATTTATACCAGTATGTAGAGATTTTAATGTTTGGGGAAAGCATCAACGTCGAAATACAGCTCGGAACATTCATTATAGTAGTATGTTAGCTAAACCCAAGAAATTGGTGGGTCATACCAATTTAACAAAAAAACCAGTAAGATAAATTACCTGTTCCTGTTCCCTTCATTGACCATATGGGATGGACTGACTTGGAGGGCACGAATAGCCACAACATCAGAATCCGAACATATCTTCTTTGGTATCGATTTCTCCGCGGTGCAAACAAATACAGATCCATTGCGTGTGAAGTAAGAGAATATTAACTTAGCCCGATGTAATTCGCGCACGCGGGTAATTAATTTCGAGCCCGTGGGGGTAAGATGTTCCGTAATCGATAAAGGACGCTTCAACTTTTTCTTATTAACCAAGGCAGTTATACGAGCGCTGTGGCCGTAGAACCGAATAATTAATAGACGAGGTTTTGGTGGCTCGCTTGTTAAAGAAGACGAATGCGTGGCCGAGGGACCAGTCGGCTTCGATGTTTTACCTAACCTGTGGTACAAATCAACGTCACTAATCGAGAGGTTTAGAGGGGATAGCACTTCTGAGATAAGCTGATGACGCTCTTCGTCGGGGCTGACCACCTCCTGGAAGGTGATGAACAAGTATGTTGTGGCGTCGTTGATAAGAGGTAAGCTCTTCGTTATCGTGATGGAGTTCCGCCTGTTGTCTCTGTATTGTTGTATTGGTCTCGGTAATTACTCGATTGTTGGTTTCGAGATTATCCAATCTCGAACAAACTGCAACGATTTCAGATCGTGATTCGCGAACGTCTTTTATTATGTCAGACTGGCCCTGTTGTAGATCGTCAAGACGCATCTTTCCACGTAGGCATAACTAGGCCTTTCTGCTTTTTCCACCCTGGCAGATTCAGCCTACAGAAGTCGAGAAGAGTAGGTCAGTCACTGATTGTAGGTTGATTGGCAGACTACAATTTGAAAATTCCCAGTTCCGGAGGTCCCACGAATTACTGGTATCAGGCGAGTACAGACTGACAGAGTACTTGATTAAAGTCAGCGTAGAGTGGTTTATGGCTCAGGCAGTGGGCAGGATCATGGCAATATGGATGCGTATCTCAATAATTAAAGAGTTCAAAATGGGGCCATTAGGCCTAATTCAGTACCGGTATTTGCAACACAACAGCAGACAATCAGAGCACACACATACTGCAGTATGCCCTAACCAAGACCCAACCAACAAACGGAAAGACATAAACATTCATTGTTCAAAGATCTAGTGTTACCTGAACCAATGTTGAACGAATGTTGTTACCTGAACGAATGATGTTCCGAAGTATGGCAATTTTGGAAAGTTTCAATTTTCCAGATGATGGTATGGAAGTCTGACTTGCTGGTGGTACATGAAAATTGTACCACAGAATCCCCCTTTGGTATATCTAACCATTTACTAAATGTTTTGGGCTACCCACTAATCAGACCACTCTAACTCAAGCCTCAAAAAGACAATTGTCCAATCGAAAAGTCGAAAAGTCCAATCTTTGCCCATATAGAAAAGTTGGTCTGACAAGTGGGTGGTATTTATTCATGGTTTTAATGTGTATGAGACCTATTATTTATGTGTACAATAAATATAAAATGACACTCCACCCACTAGTCAGAAAGATTTTCTGTAGGTTTCATTGGGGATATGTTCGAATAAATCGCAAACTTTGAACTGCAATATCTCGAAAACCAATACACCATCATCAGAAATATTTCATCAGGTGTCATTTTATACCATTTCCGACCATTATTATATCCAAAAATAAACGAAATTGATGACCCCATGCCACCGTGATTTGTCGAATTTGGATGGTATTACCCCGTACTGTCCGTACCCTGTACCCTACATATCAGAAATTCGATTTTGCTGATCGAATACTGGAATACAACAATTTTTCAACAGCGCCCTCTCGTGATCTATTTACTAATTACAGATAGTGTCAACAACGCATTTGATTGGATAAAACACTGCAAAAACATAGCTTACTTTAAACTATGTTTAAACGACACTGTAAAAACATCGCTTACTTTAAACTATGTTTAAACGACACTGTAAAAACATAGCTTACTTTAAACTATGTTTAAACGACACTGTAAAAACATAGCTTACTTTAAACTATGTTTAAACGACACTGTAAAAACATCGCTTACTTTAAACTATATTACTGCATGAACACATACTGTACTTCATTTTAAGCAATGTTGGAAGAGAACTGCAATTAAATAAATACCTTATTTATAGCGATTTATTACACTCAATTACATAAACATAGCTTTCTTTTAAGCGATGTTTTAACAGAACTTGTTAAAAATATCTTAATTTTAAGCAATTTAATAAAGTCAACTACATAAACATAGCTTACTTTTTAGCGATGTTTTCACAGAACTTGTAAAAAATACCTTACTTTTAAGTGATTTACTAAAGTCAACTACATAAACATAGCTTACTTTTAAGCGATGTATAAATTCAAATGCAATAAAATACCATACGTTTAAGCGATTTTGAAGGCAATTGCAAAAACATAGCTTACTTATAAGCGATTTTCAAGGCAAATACAAAAACATTGCTTACTTTTAAGCGATGTTTTAAGAGAACTTGTAAAAAATACTGTACCTTACTTTTAAGCGATTTATTAAAGTCAACTACATAAAACATAGCTTACTTTTAAGCGATGTATAAATTCAAATGCAATAAAATACCATACTTTTAAACGATGCTTATAAATATAAGCTAATGAAAAATGTAAGGTACACATTTGTAATTCTAAGGTATTTTGGCACAAATCAGACGCCATATGAACCCACCATAGAACCACCCTATATTATAAATGCGACTCCATTTCCATACAAATATTACAACACCGGCTGCTAAGGCAATCAACCAATGCTGCATTATAGAACAAAACTAACAATAGAAATGGGTAGCTATAGTTACTAAAACTAAAACACAAACAAAGCGCATATATCCTAGCTGTTCCACATTAGTGTCAGTAGTTCTAGTAAAATAATAATAGTGATAATTGTTTCATTCAATTTTTTGAATAAATACAAATTATATAATATATTATAGAGAAAATGTTTAAACAAAAACTCAACTAATATTATGAAAATTTAAGGATTGATTGATTGATTGATTGATTCGTTTTAATTCCTGTACAAAACATGTAAAAAGGAATATACATACTGATACTATAAACAATAAACCATACATGATAAGCCTACAACATTCAGGTCTAAACAATATGAAACAAAATAATACATTATCAAAGACAAATTAAATTTTAGCATCACAACAACTATATCAAAGAAATTTAACAAAACCGCAAATCAGTCAAAGTGAAAAGGGGGGACAGTTCCCCCCCTTCAACCCCCCTTTCAATCAGCACCCCGTCCCAAAAGCAAAGCCGCACCCAGACCCAGTCAAGCAGAATAACCTATGGAGATAGATATTATGACAACACACCCGGCTCTTTTAAATTTGCGTGATTTGAGTTTTATGCTCGCACCACTATTGAGTTTTATAATATTTGTAAGAAATGTTAAAACTTATCTTATGCCAATGTAGTAATGGTATTAAAATATAATTAAATTAATTAACACTATTAATACTGATTGTTTGATTTAATTATTCGCAATAAAATGTCGGATCAACAACGGCCTGCGCAGGGGATTGCCTCAACGTTATTATTGGTGAGGCAGCGACAACAACAACAGCATGCCAATACCCCAAGCCTACCGGTAGAAGGGAGTGGGGAAATCGCGGAAATAGGGGCTACAGGTGGAGGTTGGAGGTGTGGATGCGATCGCAATAGCCAATCAAAACCCCCCAGCTGTAGCAAGCGATGTAGACCCCATCCCACAAATACTGGTATCTGGTAGGGTGCCCCAAACTTTCTGTGGGGGTCCTCGTGGGGGTACTGTTGAACCCCGTAGGAGGCCTAATACGCCAATGGCAACGACGTATAGACCTATCAATTTTCATTGATAGTACTATTAGGCCTATTGCCATGGTATTACCGAATAGGGGGCCCCAATGGCGATATCGTCGTTTATCGCCGTAGTTCCCCCCATTGGATCCACCGCGAGAAGGGTGACTCCCTGCGGAGATGGGGAAAATTGTTGGGGGAGAAATCCGATTTGATTTAATTATCGCGGAAAAAGTTTAAAGTTTGCGACATTTTTTATTAATAAGAGTTTAAAATTGTTTAATTTGATTTAATTTTATTAATACGAGTTAAAAAAAATTGTTTAATTTGATTTAATTTTATTAATACGAGTTAAAAAAAATTGTTTAATTTAATTTTATTTTATTAATACGAGTTTAAAAATTTCTGTATTATAATGGCTGAAGCGAATAAAATCGTTGAACCCATCCAACAAATAGCAGTTTCTGGTAGGGTGCCCCAAACTTTTGGGTGGGAGCCTCGCGGGGGTGCTATCGAACCGGTGACATTTATAACGCCCGAAGTTAAACCCTACAAACCGATGTCTGTTGTCGAACCCTTCACTCATCGCTCCTTAACAAGGGGGCGACATTTAATGATGATTGCGCGGAGATTCGGGTGGGAAGATAGAATATGGGACGTACCGCGTAAAGATAGGGTGCTCCCGGCGCGCCCGGGGATCGCCATCTCACCGATCGCCGGTCGGCGGCCGATGTGCATATGTCCGCCGCGGATCATCGGTGAAACTCACACACCGCCACCTACCGAAAATTAATGTAAGTAATAATTAGGACAATTAATATAATAACAATAATAATCGACAAATTCAACAATAGTACCAATTAGTACCTATTCGACAATAGTAATTTTTTCATCAAATCAACAAAATAACTGAGTTATTAGTAATCAAAAATTTATGGTGGCGACAGACGACGATAAGGCAACTCGCCTGTGACACCTATTTGCTTTCACACACTTCACGGCTCGCCCCCTCCCCATATAGTAAGACAGAGTAAAAGGCAGTGATTTTTTATGTCCTTTTATTTGACTTTTTTTGTCCTTTTTTTTTTTTACGAATTATGCATAATGACTTTTGTTGTCCTTTTAATGACTTTTATTGTCCTTTTAATGACTTTTTATGTATGTATTTCTTCAAACTGTCAGACTGCTGATTTCTGGACTGTCAGACAGTTGATTTCACTATGCCTATGCCAAAACATTCCATGATTTATAGACTATGAGATAGATTTCCATATGCGCCTGTGGTAAAAAGACTCTATTTAATAGTTTGTGGTTGTTGTCGATAATCGATTACCACATGACGTAGCAAAACACTCATTTTATAGCCAAAAACAATTACCAATTGATGGAAAGGAGCAGGTTAAGGCCGAGTTTTCTAACCAAAACAATAAACAGTCACTTTACCAAATCAGGGAAAGGAGCAGGTTACAGAGACGGGATTTTCTAACCAAAACAATAAACGATCACTTAACTAATTGAGGGAAAGGAGCAGGTTACAGAGGCGGGATTTTCTAACCAAAACAATAAACGATCACTTAACTTATTGAGGGAAAGGAGCAGGTTACAGAGGCGGGATTTTCTAACCAAAACAATAAACGATCATTTAACTAATTGAGGGAAAGGGACAGGTTACAGAGGCGGAATTTTCTAACCAAAACAATAAACGATCACTTAACTAATTGAGGGAAAGGAGCAGGTTACAGAGACGGGATTTTCTAACCAGAACAATAAACGATCATTTAACTAATTGAAGGAAAGGGGCAGGTTACAGAGGCGGGCCTTTCTAACCAAAACAATAAACGGTCACTTTACCAATTCAGGGAAAGGAGCAGGTTACAGAGGCGGGATTTTCTAACCAAAACAATAAACGATCATTTAACTAATTGAGGGAAAGGGGCAGGTTACAGAGGCGGGATTTTCTAACCAAAACAATAAACGATCATTTAACTAATTGAGGGAAAGGAGCAGGTTACAGAGACGGGATTTTCTAACCAAAACAATAAACGATAACATTACCAATTGAGAGAAAGGAGCAGGTTACAGAGGCGGGATTTTCTAACCAAAACAATAAACGATAACATTACCAATTGAGGGAAAGGAGCAGGTTACAGAGGCGGGATTTTCTATCCAAAACAATAAACGATCACTTAACTAATTGAGGGAAAGGAGCAGGTTAAGGCCGGATTTTCTAACCAAAACAATAAACAGTCACTTTACCAAATCAGGGAAAGGAGCAGGTTATCCGTAACACTACTCAGACAGTAGTCATGGTCCATTATTGATTATAAAACTAATACAGTAATAGGCCTAAATTATGTGAAAGGTATATCCACATTTTCCACAATCCTGCAATCCAGTTTGGCCTATCAATTATTTAAAATTTATTAGCACAACCGGTAGGCCTACCATTACCTTATTTAAATGGTAGGCTACACAGTAGGCCTATAGCAGTACCGGTACCGGTACTAAAATACAGAAATACCTGCTTTATACCTATATCTGTACATACAATACAGCAAAATAGTGCTATATATACTAATACCGGTACTGATAGCCTGAGAGAACAGCAGTAGAGAAACCGGTAGCATGGAACCTAACATTAGACCTTTGGAGGACATAAAAAATAAAAAAAAAAGGACAAAAAAAGGATTTAAACGGACAATAAAAATTATTGCGTAAGTAAAATAATCAAATTAAAAATAATATTATAAATACCTTATACTCACTTCGCGGCTCGCCCCCACAACTTATTACTTGACAATAACTGTAGAATTGCAATATTGGTAGCCGTCGTTAGTCTGTGTTTATTCACCTTTTTTAGTTGTTGCGTCTCTCATAGTCTATCATGTTAAAGACTTTAACAAACGTCTTCAACCCACTTACTTACTATATTGGGTTTTACCTATTGCGGTTCAAGGTCAAACGCCAACCGGTAGACAGACACGAATTAATTAAATTACTTTCGTCTTTGGACTGGTCTTATACCGCATATGTTTATACACAGTGGTGACATACACCTATGTTACCATAGTACAATGGTAACCATGGTAAGTGGGTGGGGTGACACAATGGTAATCATAGTAAGTAGGCGGGGCAGGAGCCGTTCGACAAAGTCTTAAACATGGTAGACTATGGCAGACGCCGTTTCAATTATGTTGTTTACGCTACTACTTTGGTAGTTTGGTTAAATTTATTATTTATTTATTTAAATTTCTTTAAGTACCGATTTTGGGATAGAATTGCTCAATTTTAATCTGTATGATAACTGAGCCTCGTCTTGCGCGAAGTCCCCATGAACATGTGGGGCGAGCCACGAAGTGAGTGAGCCTTAGCGTAGTGGTACCATTAATCAACCTGTCGTTCTGTCGTTCTGTCGTGTTCAATTTTAAACGTTAATAACTCGGCCAATCTTTGATGAAATCTATCCAAACTTGGTACACATGTTGTTTGGCAAAAGTTTAGAAATTTTCCAAGTAGAATTTCAGTGTGGCCTTCGAGAAGCTAAGATAATAGCAGTTAATTAGTTAATTAAGTTATTACGGTAAAAACACCATTTTCAACCTGCCTTTTAAAGGAAATTAATTGTTTTACAGTATAAGATTTAAATAATTATAATTAAAAACTATACAGATGTAATCCCCATACGCCATTCTATTATAGTTTTTAATTAGTTCAAGTGATTTGCTTTAATAATTGTGTCTTTAATTGATCTAAAGTAATTAAAACGGCAAAAAAAATTTATTCTCATTAAATACTGCTCATTTATTGGCCAACATGCTGGTACATAGATGGGATGTGTGTGTCATTCCCAGTTGCTGGGAATGATTATTGGTCAAGTCTCTGCTGCTGGCTGGGAGTTGTTGCTAAGACTAACCAGAGAGGAATAGTAATAGACAACCAGTATTGCTATTCCAGCCCAGACAGCATTCTTTAAATTCACTATAAATGTTGTATTGCTATCTCAGGTAAATGACAGATATCATAACATAAATACTATCCATGGCATGGCTGTTGTGTAGGCTTCTGAAATAGTTTATTCCACAATGTATATGTCTGGTTATTTTTTAATTGAATTTTTGCAAAGTAGTAAAATTAATGTTCTTAAAAATAATATTATTATTTTATATGTAACCTAGGAAATTAGCTACATTTTTTCGCTGCAGCTTTAAGAGTGTACATTAATTTAATATTATTTCAATACCCATATTACTACATCGGCATAAGATGCGTTGGCGTTGTATCACACATCTCCACATATCACACATATCCACATAGATGTATCAACAGTTACTCGCACAGTTTCGAAACTTCGCATAGTTATAACTGTATAAAGATCGTCAGTCTGCGTTTAGGAAAAATATTTTATAACAAAACAGGACAAGCGACGAGCGCAACGAGGCATATAATGAAGACGAGTACTGCGTTGACTAAATTATTATATAAACCACCTGGCTTCACATATTGATCGCATCCCTAGTTATTATTATTATAAAGAACGTCCTAGCCTGCGTTTAAGAAATATATTTAAATACAAAACAGGACGAAAGCAACGAGGCTTATAATGAATACGAGTACTGCGTTTATTATATTCCTATAAACCACCTGGCTTTGCATATTGAACGTGCGATTGGAAATAAGTTCGTGCTACCCTTCCGTGGGTGGTAGATGTCGCGGTTATGTATTGGTGGTTGGGAAGGGTGGGGGGGGGGGGGGGTGTAAAAGCTTTTGTGGGATAACTGATTCGTTTGCCTTGTTGGCCAGTTCCCCCCCAGTCGCTAAGAATACTCTCAAAGTGATCTACAGCTAAAAATAGTGCAAGTTACCAGCTTATTGGCTGATTTGCTGTACGCAGGCATCTGGGCTCTGTTTAATCGGCCAACAAGCCTAGGGAGGTTGCGTCATAGCCTTGTTTTTGTATCTCCCAATAGAATTTGAGTTAGCCTTGATTTCGACCTATCACAGAGTACTGAACTGAAAATTTCCTATCTCACTGCTCTTTCTCTGTGTTGAACGGGAGCTTCGTGGAATAAGAGTGGTTGGTATACTCGTGTAGAGCAGTAGTCACGAGTTTTTCAAAGCCACGAAAGAACGGCTTTTTAGTGTTTTGTGCTTTCTGCTTTTTAGCTCAACACTAGTAGGTTTAATCATAAGGACATATATCCTTTAACTGGCTGACCAAACGCACCTGATTACTGACTGATGGTCTTAACTCAAAACAAACTGGCACGATTGATCTGTCAATACTGTGTACTGCTATTTGTTGTCGGTTATTCATTATATTTGTTGATGAATTATTATATTTGGAATAACGATCAATAACCCCGAAACCCAATATTCTTGATATACCGAAGGTAAGAGAGAAAGGTTATCAATAACGATTGTGACTTATGTTAAAGTGGTTTGAAGTGAATCTAATGTTATTTGGTAGACCCTACATGAGTCAGTCTGTGTTCCTTTTATATGTGACTAAAATCAGTAAAGATTGGCAGATTAGTGTGCAGTATTGTGCAGCATTGTGTGCGAGTGAGTCTGTTAAAGAAGCAATTCCTAAAGAATGCGCCATATATGTGAATTATAATTAAGCCATATCGTTGTGAGTAGTTTAAGTCATAACTCTGTTTATATAGATAAAGTGCCACGTCCTAAAGGAACTGTTAATATTCCCGAAGGTAAATAATATTGTCAGAGATTATATAATACTGTCAGTCGAATAATACATTAGGCTTACATAGCAATAAAATTAAACCGTCGAACCCAATCTCCCGGGAATATCCAGCGGGTGAATGGTCGCGCACGGATTGGTTTCGACTAGTGTAGTGAATCAAATACTTGTCATAGGCTAAAAAGCGATTTAATATCTAGAAGACATCTTAATTTGGCGGGTTAAACTGCCAAAGGTCTGAAAGCGCGAACATTAAAGGATATAGCTTCTTTGTTGCAGTAAGCAATAAAGTTGAAAGTACCGGTCAACCGGTAAACCTGAATCGGTACATCTGTAGGTCAGTAGGCCCAACCGCTAGAACCGGTACTTCTGTAGGTCCGTAGGCCTAACTGTCCTAACCGGTACTTCCCGTATAAGTACATTAGTATTATTCGATTTGATTGTTGTATACCGGTAGGTCTTAGTATTTAATCAGGGAACG